>VXBX01002742.1:900828-932590 GCA_013400415.1 Scytalopus superciliaris
AAAAGGCAGAAGACAAACTCAGATTTCCAGCTCTTCCCAAAGAAACATATGCAGTTCCATCCAAGCTTCTCACTTTCTTCCAAGACCACTCACAAACAGTGAGTATTTTATCACCCTCTGCCAGACACTTAACTCAGCAGAGGAGAATTCACCAAGAGTCTGGGCACAAAATCCGTGATGTCTTTTATCTGAGTCACAATTTTTAAGGAGAGGCAGTATCTTTTATTCCATCAGAAGATGCAGCTGAGAGAAAAAACCCCACATAATGGGTTTGTCTTTTGAATACCAATTTTATGCCAATTGTACTGATTTTTTTAGACACATGATAAAAGCACAGTAGTCAAAGAGCCCATATGCCAACCCCTTCTTTGGGGATTCTCAGCCGGTTATGGAGGTCCAGATCCCAGGAACTAACTTATGAAGAACAATCTCCAAGTCAGACTATGCCAGAGAGCATCTCACCTGCCACTCACATAGACCTGTTTCTATGTGCAGAACACATCTTTAGTCAAAATTACCACACATGAAGATAAATTTGCCTAGGCATGAGGGAAAAAAACTGCACAATACCACTACCTGGGTATATTATATATAGACCTTTGGTCAGTGCCTCCCCCAGAGGGGCAGGAGCTCTGCTCTGGGCAGAGCACGGGTACCATTTACAAGGTGGCTTCTGTGTGATCACACTGATTTCAGAGTCTACCCAATTTTTGCTTTTATTCCTCTATTTACAGACTGACAACATACCAAATTACCCACCTCAGACACAACCAGCAAAGGCATCGCTACCAGCAGCTTAAGTGTAATTGTTAACTCTTTCTTTGCAGACTGACCTGCACCAGGTAATCTCTGGGCAAAAGGGGCAGGCGAACATGCTCCATCAGCTTAGCCATGTGCTCCAAGCGAGATTCCTTCTCGTAGTTTATCCAAGAGATAACTGCTTCAAAGACCTACACAGAGAAGGTACAGTTAAATGGGCAAGAGAGAACTGGCTCGCACAGTCACCTCCCCAAAATCAGAAGCACTGTATGGAGGGAAGGAAGTGCAAGATCTCTATCAGAGAGATGAGAAAGTCGTGACTGTGCACAGAGCAAAGAGCTGAGCTGACCATGCATATTAACAAGCAACTTCACATCTAGACATGCTGTATCACTCCCAAAGCTAAGTGCATGTCCAGACAATCATATACCTCTTGGACATTAGGACTGGAAGGCAGCCAGGAAACTTAATGAGCCTGCTGACATTTGCACTGGACATTATTCATGAACTCAGCCACAACGATTACTCCTGATAACAGAGCTCTCCCTCCCCAAGGAGCCTGGGCACACAGTAAGTCACTACACTCATGTTTAATCACTGTACCAGTTCCACCAGCCCTCAGAAACCAAGTAGTCTTGAGGACAAGTTCCCCATACTCACAGGACAAGCCCTGCCTGCAGCCATGAGGCTCTGCACTGCTAAAAATACTCAGATACTCCAGCTGGGAAACAAGGGCACGCTGGGCTTCTGGTCTGAACCAAATCCTAGCTTTACTTCCAGATCCAGCTGGTTCAGATAAGCATCCAGACCTGGGCTCCGTGACCAAGTGCTCACAAACAGCCCATGGGCAGAGCCCTGCGATGCACAGGCAGAAGCGTCCTATGTGGGCTCCTGGATGAATATGCATGTGCTTATGTAACTGGGAGCCTCACTCACAGGAGAAAGGCCTAAAAATGTCACCAGGAGTGGGAAAAGCTTTCTGAAACACCCAGCAAGGCAGGGAGAGGGGCTGCTGCAGGCTCAGATGCTGCACAGCAGGATCTGGATCACTGCAGTGGAGTTTCCTCACAGAGGCAGAATTAAATTCTGGTCCATAACTCGTATCTACAGGCAACACTCCCCAAGTGCTCTCAAGCCCGCTTACTCCTGGGGGGGGGCTGAGCAGAGCCCTTTCCCACAAACCCCACCTTTTTTCCCCCCCGAACAGCATCAGTGGCCCTTCATCCCAGCACACTGAACAAGTGCCTTTGGTTTCAGCTTCCCTCCAGGGACACCACATGGTCAGGCCAATTTGCACACATAATTTTTTCTTTCTTTCCTTCCCTCCCGTCACTTCCCATGAAACCATTTTGTTCGGTCCAAGGTCACTCATTTGCCTAAATCAAGCAGAACTGAGGGCACCACCTCTCAGTCCCCAGTTGCTGCTGGCCAATGTATTTGCAGGAGGTGCCGGCAGACACATCCTCCCCGTGAAGGAGAGGCAGGGGTTTCTTCCTCTTGGGCTAAACTATATACTCTAAAAGAGCAGTAAAGCACCAGCCTCATTTCCTGTGCCAACAAAGCTCCTGCTGAACTGTTTGGAATTCAGGACACTGCCATGAGGATTTGAGCAACACAACAGGGAGCCGTGTAATCAAACTCCAGCAAACGCTGAGGAGAGGAACTACTGCAGAGCCTTTAAGCATTTTAAAATGAAAATAAATACGCAAACAAACAATTTAACTTTGGCTATGAGGCCTTTAAAGTAGAAACTGGGTTGTTGAGAGACTTTTTTAATTGCAAATGAGCGTAGAAGGAGGATAAAGCAAATGTTTAGCCAACAAACAGGCTTTCCACCAACCTCTTCTGCACTAAGGCTGAGCTACAGGTCACAGGGCTGGACATACCCAGCTACAGGTCAAGATGACAGAGAACAAGTCTAAAGGAAGGTGAGGCAAATGTGCACTTGGAATAAACTAGAGACCACTCCAGAGTCAGGCAAACACTGATGCTTCCCTGCTGTGCCTACTCTAAAAATAACACTATTTAAAAAAAAAAAAAAACCCTTAATCCAAGCCAGCAATATCTCTATTTAAAGGCCACATGTGTTCCCAGTGCTGCGATGCCCTCCCTGCACACGCCGTGCCCGCTGCAGACCCCGAGCAGCTGCTGCTGCTCCCCTGGGATCCTCCAGCCACACAGGACCTGCTGCCAGGCTGGCATGGACCAGAGCAGTTTTACCCACACAGCCTGGTCTGGAGCCAAGGCAGGGGCTGAGGCAGCAGCTGGCACCTGCCTGGCTGTAGGAGCACTCTCAGACTTGGGAGAAGTAACTTTCCAGCTCGATGGAGTAGAAGGGGGAAAGCCTGGGATATCCCCTCTCTGCACACTACCTATGGAAAGAGCAAGGCCAGCTGTTTTCCCAGTCTCTTCAGCCAAAAATCCAGTTATCAGACACTCCCAGGAGTGAGGACCAAACCATGCATCAGCTTCTGCTGCATGTCAGTGGCACAGGACAATGAGACTCTGTGTGGAATCCAGAATCCAAAAATGTCAATTCCAAAAATGTCTGTAGCCACTGCTCTGAGTTGGCAGGAGCCCATTTTCAGGGGCTGAAAGCCCCTCCATTTCATACCTCCTCAGTAAATGCAAATAAACATGATTTTTATAGGGATTTCTTAGCTTGCAAACAGTGCTATAATTACAGAGCCAATTAGAAAACATTAATAGAACTGCATTCCAAGTACTAAGCTATAGAAAAAAGAGCAGGCAGGGACCAAAACAAACCTCTGCCTTATGCTGAAAAGGCCTGTGCAAGTGCAGAGCCTGGCACAACAAGGGGGAGAGCAAAGAAAGGAGGAGAATCTTTGAGTGAGGGGGAAATGTTGTCACCATTTTACAACTAAAATAGATTTCTGTGCTAGCAGACAATTTTTGTTGGCCTGATGGCCTAGGGGTATAAGTGAGCCAAAATTTGGAGAGATAAAAATATATTTTATTAGGCCAATTGATATTAGTTGGGGTGTGGCAGAGGAAGGGGAGAACACACAAGCTCCTGAGGCATTCCAAGGGCAACAGTCCCCCCTGGCCCTGGCAGGACTCAGTTCTAACACCTCCCAGTGACCCAGGGATGGCAATGCTCTGGCTCCCAGGGTGCAGCACATGGATGAGACACAGAAACAGCAGGAACAGGAAAACCTCTGGTGAAATGTGGCTGTGACAATTTAGCTCTCAGATGTTTGAAGTATTTGCCTGCTTAAAACATCTTGTTGCTCCCAGAGAGTTATCTATCCATCCCCTCTGCACATGCATGCATATGGATATATATGTGTATGTACAGACTGGCCTACACACACTTACGTACTTTTATATAATTTTTTTTACAATATACATCTCAAACATTAGCAGATAGGAAGAATAAAGATGAGAAGAACAGCTTGTCTGGCATGAAGATAACATGAAACAGCAGCCTACAAGCTGTCCCCAATTCCCAGCACTCATTTGGACTCAGTACCTTTCATGTTTATGTTCCATTCCCATTTTCTGTCTCTCTCCTGTTATTCAGACCTGTTGTTTCAAACGTGCAGCTTATGCTTTACACTTCCTTCCACTGCCTTGCACCCTCAACTTTCACAACAGCTAAAGAACTACTGGGTTTGATTGTACAAAGCTCCAATGAGGGAGGGAGCACTTTGATTCCTCTGGGCACAAGGCCAATAAAAGCTTTGTAACAATGCTGCACAGGACTGGAAAAAACTGGTTACTAAACTTGCACTTCCCTTTGCAGGCTGTTGGGCTCAAGCAAAGCCATTCTGCTGGGAGTTGGGGCTGCTTGTTTTTCCCTTCCCTGGCCCTGCCCCTGTGGCACCCCTGAGCATCCCACGCCTGTGGAAACACACCCAAAGCCTCTGAGCTTGCAGCTCAGCATCTGGATGGAGCATCCCTGTGTCCCCCACCTCATGTGGGGAAGGTTTTCTGGAAGGTTCTACTGTCCCCATGGGCCCCAGACCCCATGTGGCTGCAGCCCAGAAGGGTGGGCAGGAGGAGAGCACACATTTGGATGTGCTGAGCAATAGCACCAACACACCCAGGTCCAGCCTCAGCCCACCCAAGCAAGGGCCCTGAAGTCACACACCACATCATCCTCCAGCTCTCCTGTAGCCTCCCACAAGTGACCATGTACATCCAGAGACAGGGGTTAGTGGTGGACCTGGCAGTGCTGGATTAGTGATGGGACTCAATGATCTTCCAGGCCTTTTCCAACCTTAATGATTCTGTGGTTCTACAATCTCCCCACAGTGACAACTCAGAGGTGAGCTGAAGGACACACCTGTCCCCAGGAACCTGCAGCAGGACATACAAGAAGCTCACACCAGAGAAAGGCTGGATCTGCAGTTCACCAAGCACCACAACCACTGGCTCCCCCTCTCCCCAGGACTCCAGATGACACAAGAGGTGCAGAACACTTCAACACAAAATGGTATCAACCACTGCCTTTTCCCCTCCTCTTTCATTCAAAACACTGATGATGCTAGGAAATGTTTCCTTCCTTCCTTTTAGTTGCAGGTCTCCTTTAGTTGTTCTATCCAAAATGCAACAGAAGCCAATACTCCTCTCTGACTTAATGAAATCCACCTTTTTTTGAGGTTTTGCAGCAGGTAGTAAGTGTGCTTCACCCAACAGCAGATGGGAGTTTCCCAGTTTTCCAGGGAGAAAAGGTATTTCTTTCTGTCCCCCAGGGCTTTTGGAAGTGATATGGATCTGAGAATCATTACTTCCTTCAAAGAACAACCAAGTGAAGGTCACTTTTATGTGTTATTGGGATTTTCATTATTTTAATTTTCCTTTCCACATGATCTCTGTTGGAGAATGGCCCCTAAAGAGCATACCATGAGAACATTCCTGGTGTAAGGTCTAGAAACATCCCAGCAGTCTTACATTCACTCTTACTATGCAATTTACTGTACCTTTTCTTCAGAGGAGACCGTGAGCTTGTCACTTGATATCAAACTGCAAACCTGGTCCAGACTAAGGCTAAGAAATTCTTCTCCTAGCATCACCTCAGGGAAGTGCTGCTCTGTTCAACAAACAAAAAGGGGGAACAGAAAATTACAATGAAATCCATGTTCTCATGGAAAGACTGGAGCATTCAGAGAACTGCTCTGAGCAGCTGGGACAAGCCCACCGTGGCTGCCTGGTGAACACAAACAGCAGCCAGCCCCAGAGCAGGGGAGAGAAACCTCATGGTATTTCAAGTAGCATGAGATGATTTCATAAAGGACACTAAAGTTTCTGAAAAGCCACTGAGAATCTTCCAGTGGTAAATAAGATTGGAAGAGGCAATTCAGACAAGTGCCAATGCCTTTCTAAGGTAGTAAATTAACCAGCCACCTCAAGGTTCAGTTCTTGCTCACTTCAACAAGGCTAGACAGCATCAGATCTGCTCAGCACCTTGGTGAGAGACTCCACAAGGGTCTTGGGTATTTGTACATATTCCAAGGAAGCCCATCCTTAACATGAATTAGTTTGGAGCCCATGCTCAGCAGCCAACAGTGAGAGATCCCAGGGCATCCAGCTGAATCTGTGCATGCAAGGGGGACACGGACAGATGGGCAAGGAGGACCTTCATCCCACGCACGTCCATGGGATCAGCTCTCCTCTCCTTCCACTTTTACTTCTTTCCCCCAAATGTGTAAATTTAACCTCTCTCCTGCCCCAAACCTCCATCTTTCCTGGCAGTTTTCCCCTTTCCACTTCAGCCTGCAATTCTACAAATTCCCTTTTCTCCCTTTTTTCACCTCCAGATCCCTCCACGCTGTAACTCTGGGAGCCACTTGAAAACAAAATGCATGTCACTAATTATAATCCCCAACTGGATGAATTATGACTGAGGATCATCAAATCTGTCAAGCTTTACATGTAGCCAAAAGGCACGAAGAAGAATTAGTTTCAAAAAACTAATTTCTAGGTCAACTGTGTCATTAGTCAGTTGCAGGCAATTTTAGTTTCGCAAGCATTTCTTCCATACACTGCCAATTTAATCTCACCTGCCATTTGCCATGTCCCACTTATCTTTGGCTGAAATACAGAAACATGAAGCTCAGACACTTTATCTGAAGCAGCTTTTTCAAGCTCTAATCCTGCAGCTTTGAGTTCAGACTCATGTATCCAAAAATCTCCCTCCACAGCAATATCTGCCTCGAGTTATCACATCTGCAAAGTGCTTTGCCTGACAAAAAGCAGCAGCACAGGGACATGAGCTGGCATATGTTCTGGAGAGGAGCTCTTTGGAGACTGAACCTGAACAAGCCCTCACCAAAGCTGGTGCTGCAGAGTTGGACTCTGGACTTGGACTTGCCAGTCACAGACCCTGCTTGGTCTAATTGGGACCAAAACCCCACAGCTAAGCCAAAGGCTCTGACTAAAACCAGCAGTATGTGGATAAAGTTTAATACTCTGTTATGCTGGAAATATATATAAGATCTAATGAACTCTTCTGGCCTTAAATACTCGAGGCAGGAAACACTCCCCACACAGTCAGCTGGATGCACTCTGACTTCTGGACAAAATCTCACAGTCACTCACTCTGGACTTGCATCTGGCAGTAGAAAGATATTTGATCTCCTATTATTAGTTGCAAGCAAAAATATTTACTAATTTTAATAATGTAACTGGTGCCTGCATCAAGAAGGCTCCTCCACCTCCTCAGGTTATCCACTGGCCAGAACTAAGCATCTCTCAAGTAACTGAGCTCATGCACGCACACATGGACTCTTGAGCTATGGGACTTCTGTCTTGGTTTAAGGCTGTTACATAAACAACATAGTGAAAAGAATTTTAATGGCATTTTTATTAATGGAGTTCCATTAACATTACATGGACTTCTGTACTAACTGGGACTTAGGAAGGCCAATAGAACAACAAAGCAGACTTTCTAATTGCCAAACAGCCAAATAAATATACAGTGAATGCACTGCTTGTTGGGTTAAAGATTAAACAGGGCCTGGAAGCAAGGATAATGAGATATTACAAGCAGGCTTTTATACAATTAACCATTCCTTCCAGGGTACGTTTTCCTCCAGGGGATAATACAGCCAGAGCAACTGAAAAGGTTTTACTTTTATTTGCAGGAGAATAGAGGAGGACTCGGTGGACACATTTTTATTCCACTGAGCCTACTTATGGTCCAATTAAGGCCAAAACTGTTAACAAGGACAATTCTGCAGGACAGAGCAGGTGCTCTGGGAGACAGCAGGTGTATTTGTCCCTATACAAATTATCAGCAAAGCAGAAAAACAAATTGGGTAGAGAAAACTACCAGCTTCTCCCAAGCAGAGGTCAAGGGCAACTCTGCTGGAGGAGACTGGAAAGTGCTGGGGAGTTCAGAGCTTGGGGCTGCCTGAAACAACTTTACATTTACAATGTAGAGGAGAAATGCTGAAAGCCATTGCCTGCACCTACTCACTGCAACCAAATCCACTCTGAAGGAAACATGAGCCTATCCACCCTTGGGGAAAGTGCCCACTGTTGCACAGATGAGAGCCTCAGACTGCCTGGCAGCTTTTGCTGAGTGTTCCCACTCCCACCCACAAGATTTAATTTTGCCCAGTGCCCTTTATCCCTACAACAGAAATCCCCAGCAGTGCCTACTGCTCCCACAGGGCAGGGTCCATGGGAAGGACACCAGCATGCCAACACACAAGCACACAAAGAGCTTCCTAGGATCATACCCAGGGACTCTCTTGTGGGCTGAAATCCAGAGGATCAGGGGTTTTCACCTCGTAAGGTGCTCCCCTGTGACCAAACCACATTTCACGACTCGCGGAATCACAAAGTTACCCATGTGGAACCCAGCAAAGTATTCCCTTCCCTGGTCTAACAGCAGAAGTAGGAAGAGACCAAGCAGGACGTGCAGAATCTTGCTCAGCCCACGAGCTGCTGTAGCTGGGGGCAGGTGGAACCCCCCAGAAGGGCTCCCCTCCCTCACCTGCATAGGCGTTTGCCTGCTGCAGCAGCTCGGAACAGGCGTGCACGTCGGCAAAAGCTCGGATGCCAAGGCAGTTCGTGGGATGCAGCTGGGACTGAAGGAAGTCACAGCAGTTTTTTCTAACATCCATCAACTGCAATAAACTAGCAGCTGGCAGCAAAACCTGCAAAGGCAAGAAAGGGGAGTTAGAGTGAGCAACAAAGAGTGTTTGAATCACAGCTTGCGTAAATTGAATGCAATTCCCCTTCAGACAGGGATGTGTCCCTGCGGGGCATGAGAAGGAAGGTTAAAGCTTCAGCTCTGTCCATATGCAGAAGATCCCCATTCATGCTCTAAGAGATGGAAATAGCTATCCCACACTGGGATAAAAGTGGAGCTCTTGTCCCCAGCAGACCTCAGGGCAGGTAAAGGGAGGACAAGACACAAGCAACCACGGGTGCCCCTAATTTCTGGCTTTGCTGCAGGCAGGTCCTGCACACAGATTTACTGGTTATTCCCCTGAAGAGCTTTATGCTATTTATAAGCATTGCTATCAGATTCAAAGCCCATAGCAGCCCAGCACTCCCCAAAATCTTGAACTTTCTTATTTCCAACAAAACCATATTGGCTTGTGAGCAGGGTGCCCTAATGGTCCCATAAAAGAAGTTCCCAGAAGCTCAAGCACGTTTTAGTGACAGTAAAACTCTCAGGAAACATGAGGCCAACTATTCAAATCAACAGCTCTCATTTCCACTCACATAAAATGCTGTGGGTACTTGTGGTTCATTCTGAAAATGAGGTGCTTTGTACCTCCAAAACTAAGTGCAGAAAATGGAGACAGGAGCGGATCAGGAATGTGGCATCTGCTGAAAAAGCCACCCTTGAGGCCAGTGAGAAGGACAGGAAGGAGAAAACAAAAGTCAACGGGGATGTTACAGCTTGTGACATCAGCTACTTCCTTTCTTATGTTGAACAGCAACTGCAGACGTGTCTTATCCCAGCCCTTTCACAGCTCTGGCTGCTCCACACATGTCCTTCCAACTGGGCATCTGTGCCCACCATCTGAGCACACAGTTCCGGAAAATCATCCCCAACTCAAAAAAACCCCAAGCAGCTGCTAAACAAAACAAACAGGTTAGCAGCACTCACCTCCCTGGATCTCCATGGCAGGGAAGGGATAAAGATGTCCCTGCCACCACAGTCCCGTTGCACATCAGGGCAGGACACTCACAACCTGCCCCAGGTCCTTCTAAGGCACTGATGCGTTCCAGCTCCAGCCCAGCTGAACAATGCCTGGCTGCTGCCAAGCAGCCACCCCAACAGGCAACAATAAAAAGAGAAACCAATTAACCAGGAGCCTGTTTTGGCCTAAGCCTCTTGATGCCAGGAGGAGATAAGCTTGTGGTTTTGATTAAATCAAGATAACAATACTCTTAGGTTTTGAAACCCAGCTGTAGACCACTTTCTGTTGAGTTGGACCAGCAGAGAGGTGAGCACCTGAGCTGCATAAGGGCTTTGGGGAGAGGAATGAGACTCACTGCAAAAAAATCCCTGGCCACAGACCACACAGAGCTTCCTCCATCCATCCAGCAGGTACTCCTGCCAATCCAGGTGAGCTGTCCACCTCCAGTGTTTGGGGTATTGCCTCTAACCCACAAGGCACTCACTGTCATCACCTGTGACAGCCCCTGGACATACCAGTGCTACTATCACAGCCCTGTGCTGGCTTGAGAGGAGCCTGTCACCACTGCACCCTCTGGGAAAGGAGCATTATCATACAATACTTCTCAGAAGTGAGATATAAAAAGCCTATCAAGAGATGAGTGGATTTTCTGCTTTGTATTTCCCAGCTGAACATCTCAACACTCATCTTGTTTTTACCAGGGAAGGCGAAAAGCAAGCAAAGGATTTCCGCGAGAACAAAGTCTGTTTCCTTTAGAAATAACAAGAGGAAATGCCCTGCCTAAACATGCAGCAGGACCAAACTGCAGCCCCATTAACATCCAGGCAAGTTACTCACTTGGGTCTGGATTTGGCTCTCAATATTTGAACTCCAACAGCCGTGAGCCATTTACAGAGAGCTGGCTCCTGTAGCAGCTCTGCCTCCACATCAAAACCCACTCACTTTTTGAAACTATGTCAAAACTATCTGCTATTACTACTGAGACTAACTGCTTTGCTCAATAATTTATGTCCAAAATCTCATCTATGGGGAATGTGTGTATATATATATATTTATGTGTGTATATATATATATACATATACATAAAACCATAACTATCCAGATCACCAGCTGTGCTCTGCAGGCTCTGTACCAGTTTCAAGTTTTACACAACATTGCCTGGGCAATTACTTTCATAGATATTTGATGTCTCTAAACTAGAAACATCTTTCAGTGCTCTGTGTCACTATAAGGTTCATTCATTAATGCTGGGGTTAATTCCCTGCTGTTACACAGCATTCCAGGTACCCTTGGCCAAAAGATAACTTACACCACCCCTGCTCTGCAGAACAGGGAAAGGAGCATTTCCCCAAGGCAAGGGACATATTAAAGCTTATAAGCAGCTTTGACAATTCAGTCAAATTAGAAGCCAAACAAGAGTACTGGCTGTAATCCTCAGCTGCACGTCCAGAGCCACAGCTGGGACTGCACATCTGCCCAAAAAGGGAGACAGCTCCCAAGCACCCTCCCAGGGGAACTCCAGACCAGAGAAATTAATGGATTTTGTGCTTGCAAGGCAGGTAAAACACGCAGTTTTAAATGAACTGCTCTAAACTGCATGAGTAGTGGAGATAAAACTACATTAGTGTAACGTGGCTTTGAGTGCAAGGATGGCAATTAGGCTTTATTACTCCTGAACTGCTACCCAAGGCAGCACACGGGGAAAACAATGGTGCTTCCACTTAAATGTTCCACCTGGGATGAAATGGCCCATGCAGTGTGATGGGATCAGGGAGCTGCAAAACCTCACCAGGAGCAGGACTGCCAGTAGCAGGCATGAGAAGGACAAGGGACACAGAGATGAGAGAAAAGGACAAGGGATATTGAGGTGAGAGAGAAGATGGGAGCAGCTGGCAACTTCCCTCCTGATCTACCTTCTCCAACTTCAGGCACACCAGCCCTTGGTTAAACAGTGGAATAAAAGTGTGGAGACACCTCTATCAGGCACAGCATAGTCCTCTGGTGCCACATCCACAAGTTTCTCCTTACCCTGCTATTAAGCCAAGCCAATTTAAAAGACTTTCCATAGGTGTAAAGAAGAGTCCCCAACCCAGAGGAGTCAGCCCTGCCGTGGACCAGGACCCCCAGCAACCCGGGATGATCCATGGCAAGGAGCTTTGGCTCCAGGGAGGAAGACAGCCCTGATTTATTGCTGAAAGCTGCTCTGCCTCACCCTGAGCTTGCACCTTCTATAGATGCACCTTTGGAGTGAGCAGGGGGAAGGGTGATGAACTGACCCACTTATCACCCCTTTATCATCAAAACTGCATCTGCCACACAACTCTCCTTCCTTGCTGTGAAGTCCTAAATCCGTAAGGAAAGCTGAGGTGCAGAAGCACGCTTCTGAAATGGAAGTAGCAAACCTTTTTTTCCTCTTTCCTCAAGTCATTTTTTATGACAATTACCGTGCCTGAGAAGCTGACAGTTTCAATATCTGCTTCCTCCAGACAGCTGATTTCGATTTCGTTCCTTCTGTATGATCCATATCTCAAACTGGGCTGCGCACAAGGACACCTCTCACACTGCACAGCATTCAGAAGACTGTGAAGGCAGGTTAATCAGGACTTCTTCCAGGGAATCATTACAACCTGAATGGTAATGACTTTCTTAATTGGGAGGACAATTCTCAGGCTGTCTGCACATAATGAAGTGTCATTGAGGATGGCTGGGACACACTGAGGAGGGACTCGTCGCTGCCTAGAGCCAGAGGTCCAGGTGTATCCCCACAGGACCACCTTGGAGAATGAGGAGCTTCGTCCCAAATCTCCCTCTTCTTTCAGCTCTGCTCAAGGACACCATGATGAGCTTACCCATTGCTGGGCTTTGCTCCCATCACTCCGAGCTGGCAGGTTTGGTATGAGTGTTGGAAAGCAGCAGTGCAGCCACTGCAGCTGCAAAATCAAGATCTAATTGAAAAATTCAAATAATTGATGTGTTAAAGCCACCAGCTACTCCACACAGGCAGGGAGCAGCAGGCCCTGTGCTCTGACATGTCTTTCACTGAAGACAACCAGGGCTGCACATGAGCATCCAAGTCACTCACTTTAGTATTCTTCCCTTTTACAGAAACTGCATGACACAACCTCCTTCTAAATAAATATATCAACCTCCAGCTTCAAATGAGTGAGACATTTCTGTCATGCACACGAATCTTTACAACCAACCTTGATGTGGGGTGCAACAGAAGAGGAAGAACAGAAGGCAGTGGCGATGAAAATCCCAGGATGGATTTTCCTGAAACTACAACATGACTGCAATAAAGACAGAAATTCTCTCTCTTTGCTTCATGCCTTCCAAACAAGTGGGAGGCTAAATCCCAAATATGTTCAGAGGCACAGTGCTGCTCAGCACAGAAACCTCTTTATCATCCATCATCCCTGAGCACTCTTATTGCTGCATCTGTACTGCCTTGAAATCTCATCCCAAGAATGAAGTTCCAATAGATAAAAAGCAGGATTGCATTTGTTGAAATTTGTTTCAATTCTCACCTACGTGCCCTCAGCAGGGTTAGAAGGGAGAATTCCCTTCACATGGGGCTCAGTGCTCTCCTTCACAGAGCTCAGGTGGGCTGAAAATCCCATTTGCCTGCATATTTGGGACATAATCTTGAGGAGAAATTGGATGAACCCCCCAGGAACTCACTACACAGATGATAACTGGAACTGACTGTAAAGGCCTGGCCCCTTGTACACACATCCTTCCTCACACAAAAAACAAAACAAAAAGCCCTGTGTCATTTCATTGCACAATCAGCTACAGAAATACAAGCTGAGAAAAAGGGAGTCTCACTTCCTGAATTCATACCAGGCTTACAAAAACAACAAAAAAAAACAAACGAAAAAACCCAGGTTTCTATTAGAAAAGAAGTAACAAAAAATACTGTAACAAGGCTTCTTGTTGTCAAGTGCTGGGCATTGCCTGTTTATGGCATTTTGTTCAGAGTAAAACACCCAGAGACAGGATCTTTCTATTGGTTTCATCACAAAATTATATTAAATTCCATAAAACATTTTCAGCACGAACACTTTAAACATATAATAAAATTTAAACTAGTCAGTTAATCTTGTGCTAGAACAGCTTCATTCCTTAGCTCCCATGAATTAATTTACCCCAGCCTAAAGAGTTACTCAGAGTGGTTACTGAAACAAATCCTGCAGTAAAAGGACCTGGTTTAATGGATTGGGAAAAAACACTATGCCCAAACCTTAGTATTCACAACTTACATTTTTTTCTCTCACTGTCTGAGAGATGAAAGCCAAAATCTAGACAGGGATCTTACTTTAACTCCTTGTAATCCCTGGGCCACAGAAGGCAGGCTTTGGTTAGGTTTTACTGAAAAAGACAGCTTTGCATTTGCTTGGAAAAGGGAACACCTGGACTTTTCGCAGCCCTTGTGGGCAGTCTCAGGCTGCCAAGGCAGAGCAGGACAGAGCCAGCTCCAGCTCCCCCAGCCCTGTTTACACCCAGCTGCAGCTGGAGCATCAAAATGCTCCCCTGGGAAGGCAGCCAGAGCCGGCACAGGCACTTCCCAAGCTCCACTGGAGGCAGGCTGGCTGGGGACAGATGGCAGCCCGAGCTCCCACGTGCTGAGTGGGTGCTTCTGAGCCACCCAACAACCTGCAGCACGGAAGGAAAGCATACGTTTCACAAAGCACGTGGGTACAGCCTTCCTATTTCCCACACAGAGAGACCAGCTTGAGAGCCTGTGAATGTCATTTTTCCTCCATCAATGGAAGATCCCTGAGGTCCAAGGAACTCCACCCCAGTTCCCTACAGCAATGCTGGATCTCAGCTCCTGGTGGGTCACACAGCCAGTCCCCAGTCACCCACAGCTGGGTTGGAGTCTCAGCTCCTTTGCTGTAAGGGCACACTGGAGGTCTCCTCAGTGATGGTCCTCAACCAGGCTCCAGCTCCAACCATTGTGACAACTGGCAGGTCAAGAGCACACCAGAAAGCCAAGTTTGTAAAACTGGAAGGCAGAAGGGGCAAGAAAAGGCCCGACAGACTTGGGGCATGAAGGATGGCACAGTGGGCATAGCTCAGGGTTTTGTCAGGAGCAATTGGTCAGCAAGAACCTGCACTCTCCCTGAGGGACCGGAGCAGAAGAGCTCACAGCAAGAACCTCATTTCAAGCAGAACCAATCTAATCTTGCCATGCTAATTAGGCCAGAAAAATGCACACAGCAGCACTGCCTTTCTCTCTCCAGCATCATGGACACAGACTTGTCACCCTGACCAAACCCCATGTCCTGGAGAGGAAGGCAAGAGGCTCAAAGTGCCCCTTGCAAACAAAAGCATGTCTGCACACGAGCTCCCAGCATCCCTTCCAGAAATCAGGGCCTAAGTGCAGAGCCTTTTTACCACAAATACAAGCAGAGGCAAAGAAAGAGCTTTAGCAGCAGCCACAGCCATGTGACACAGCGAAACACTCTCTTCCTGAGCACCCTGCTTTATCTGCAGGCTGCCTTTCAATTACTCTTTTCACTTCTGGGCAAATATTTACCTCCCAGAAATTCAAGACAGTGCACACACACACATGAAAAAATAATGGAAGAATGCCCTGATTTGAACAATACATTCCACTCAAAGCTCTGCCAAACAACTCAAACTACCCAGAAGAATTTTAAAACTAGCAGCCAGATTCCCCTGCCATGGCCTAAAACCATTTGACTCAGGGTTGTCTGAGTCTATTCTGACCTTCGACAGACTGACCCACAAGTCAGCACAGCTTCTTGGAAGGGAGATGCCTGCTCTTGTTATAAGAGCCCAACACAAAAGCTAAATGCAACATGACTTAAGTGCAGGGAAAACACTGAAGTGCCTCAAGACTAAACAGAGGCTGGAAGTAGCTCTTTTCAAGCTCAACCTTTTACTTTCTGCAGCCTGAGGAGATGCCTCACCCCCAAAGGACCTGTGCCTTTGAGTCCCAAGCGTTTCCCTTGGTTCTTCACAGCAAGTGCTGGCCCAGACCTACCTGCACATTCTCCTCTGTGACCTCAATCTCAGCGGTGTAGATGTAATCAATGAGCTTCCTCAGGGTCTGACCATCAACGTCTTTTATCTCAATCTTCTTGGCCTTACTTTCAGACATGTCTCCTGAAATTCAGTTCAAAAGGACAGTTACAGTTTGCTCTGCAGAACCTTGCTCCCCACACATCCAGCACGTTCCCCTGGTGCCTGACTGCAAGACTGCCTGGCACTACCCCTGGCCACTGGAGAACAACAGTGAGATTCCCAGAAGCCTCCTAATGCCAGCTAAAAAACAACTCAACACCAAGGACACAAGTGTAAGACTAAATAAGTCAATAAATGCAACAAACTCAATTTCTTGACAGCAAAGAACCTGCTGGTTTACCTGCACTCTAACAAATATAAGAGCTAAACAAAAAAAAACCCTGTATATCCCCCAACCATTCTCTGTACAGGGACAGACTCAAAAAGACTGTAGATAAGACTTAGGAAAGTTTTTTAAAATTGTTTTTAATATATTTATTTACAGTATTTTTAATTGTATGTATACACTTGGCAGATGAGTATGTTGCAACAGCTACATTAGGGTGTTTTGTGGTATACGCTACAGAGAAAGCAATGCAGTGTCATTCTCTTTCTTTAGGAAGAAGCTGAAACCTGCTCAGGAAAACAAGCACACGGGCCAGCAGTGACATCCAGCATGCAGCAAGCTTCTCTAAACTACCCTGCTTTGCCCCAGCCATCAGATACACCTCGTGCAAAGCATCCCCACAGGAACATGCATTTCTCATCTCTCGCTTTCCCAACCTCACACCTCTATCCTTTCTCCAAATCCATGACTTAAACCCAGGCAGAAGTAGAGCAATGATTTCCCCTCTGGATATACAAGTAAAACCCTGTGTCTGTGTAAGAGCCTGTTCATGCCCCAGAGCTTTCTGCACACCTCCACACCCCCCACACGACAGAGGAACAAAAGCTGGCTGTGGGGAGGAGAAAAGACTCCCCAGGGCCCTTCCAGCATCCACGCACACGGTGACCTCACCCAGGATTTAACCACTGAGATCTTGAGGAACCACAGAAAGGAGCGAGCAAACTCCCAAGCAGAAAGAAAATGATAGGTGAAAAAACAAAGCCAAACAAAGGAGAGCATGAAGAAATGTCAATTCTTAAACCTGGGCATGAATAATCACCCCTCTCAGAAATCCGGTGACTCAGTACTACTGTGGGATTAAGTGGAAAAGTATTTCCTGCAGCCCATTGATGTAATTACAGCCTACACCTCTGTGCAGTGTTTGACAAGACGTGGCTGAGCACATCAAGTGCACAGCACAGTCAGATGCTAAAGGGGGTCCAAGCTTGAGCAAAATCCGGATCCTGCAGACTGAACTTTGATGACTTCACTTATGCCAATAAGGAGATAAATAACAGGAGTGGGCTGAGACCGTAAGTGTTAGAAGAGTCAGCAAGGCTCCAAGAAGCGAATATTTGCCCCAAATTCAATTTTTAAAATTAAATAATAAAATCTTGCTCAGAGAAGCCCAGGAATACAAATGTACAAGTACAAAGGGATAAAAGACCTACATTTAGGAGACCTTCAAAGCAGGCAGGACTTTTCAATTGACAAAATGTCATCCTCACACACTTTCTCCCCCCAAAATCCCTAACATCTCCAGAGATGAGAGGGGGCTCCTGAGAACAGTTCCCAGCATCCTTGTGGTGCTGGAGGTGCATGTGAGGAGCACCCACCAAACCCCACCTGCAGAGCGGACGAGAAGAGCAGCTGAGCCCTGTGGGACCCACAGAGCAGAGAGGAGGCTCAGCCTTGCCCACCCAGAGATCGATGCAGAAATAGCTTGGAGGGACCAATCTGATAACATCATCCATCCCTGTGGTGTTCATGTGACAAAGGCAACAAAAATAAAAGCTGTGTGGGTTCCCCCACCCACCAGCAAGCTGCCAGCCCTGCACACTCCCAGCCCCCGCTGCCTCCGCTCCACTCCCAGCCCAGGCACCACGAGGGGGGAGTCTCATGTGCTGTGCCCCACAGTCAGAGGGGATCCAGCTCCCCGTGATGGAGTTCCTCACACTTGTCAGAGAGTGGCCATGTCTCTAGCAATGTGGAGCAAGGAAGGACTTGGAGACCCCACAAGTGAACCAAGGCTGGAGCAGGTAAGCCTCAGGCAGCCTTTGAGGCACAGCTGTGGGTAGCCACATGGTGGGTCACTGAAGGCATCTCACCCCACAGCTCTTCAGAAAAAAAACCACAAAACCCAATTCCTAGGATGCCTTTCGTAAGTCAGACCCAAGCCTTACCTGATACCTTAATTACAGAATAATTCAAAGCACTACCATCATCTCTCATATGTAAGAGCTGTGGTGGGAAAGGGCTGCCTCCCATGAGCCACTACACACACCCATCCCTGAACCACTGGGGTCAGACAGACACAAGGGACAAGGTATGTGGGGGAAAAGGCAGGTAAAATAGGGAGTAGCTTCAAGCAAACCCTCTCTAGGGGACAGACTCTGCAGACACCAGCTCCTCATGAAGGCACAGCTTTCCTGCATCATGCTCAAGATCCAGCAGTGCTTTCTCTGTTCCTCTCTGCTCATGAGGGCAGGCAGAGAGCAGAGCTCTGCTTTGCCACAGGATAAACCACACTCAAAACTGCAGCAGCTGGCAGTGCCATGCCTACCCAGCACTGCAGACTGCCCTGCCTCCTACACACAGCACTCCAGAGGCTTCCCAGTGCACAGCCACAGCTTTGGCTGGTTCCTAAGCTACAGATGTGCTGAAGGAAAAAGCAAGTGCATCAGATAACAAAACCACAGCCTCTCACACATGGGGTGAGTGCTTTGAAGCAGCACATGAGACCTGCAAGGGAGAGCACACGAGACCTGCTTCCTCCTTCAGCAGTTCCAAAGGTATCTCACAGGAGCAGTCCTGGCAGCATCACTGAAGTATTTGTTACCTTTTCTGAAATTACTGTGTTTTCTTCTCAATTATGGTCCCAAATTATCCCCACAGAATTGTGCCAATGAGGAACAGACACCATCCAAAATCCTCCAGAAAGCCAGTATGAAAAGGGACACTCAGTTAGGAAGTGCTGGGTCCCATCTCTCCTTCAGCAGTGGAAGACACGAATGGAAGATGTGCCTACCCATTTTCAGACTTCCCAAGGCTGTTTCAAAGAGGAATGCCTAACCAGAGGACACAAGACTGTTTAGGAAAGACCCCCAAGGCCATCATAAGGTCATTCCCAGCTCCAAAGTCAGGCTCAGCTGAGAGGGACAGAGCCTGCAGAGTGAGCAGCGTGTCTGTTTGGTTTCCACTGTTCACAGCTCCACGCTGATCACTCACTCCCAGCGTGGCTGCTGACACTGCTGGGGGACCCCTCGAGCTCCCCACACCCCCACAAAGCTGCTCCTTCAGTGGGAACTCAGCGTGCACAGGCAGCTCCTGCAAACCCCCCCCGGTGTGGCTGTCCCTGAGCCAGGAGCTACATCACTGACGTGCAACAAAAACCAACCGAGTCACGACAACCAACTCATGCTGAAGCTGTGATTTGCAGCTGCCCCTTTGCAGGGAGTGAGCTCCCACACAGCTGGAAGGAGATCAGGGTTTTGCAGGAGAGACATCCAAACCTTGGGAATTTCAGAGCAGCCAGACTGAAAGCAAAGGGAGAACCGGTCTTTGCCTGCCCCTCTGCCCCGGGGGACGTGTCAGGGGGAGGGGACAGGCGGCTGCCCAGGCTGTCACCCAGCCCAGGGGAGCTGCCCAGCAGCCACATGACCCCGGTTAGCTGATTACTGTTTAACTCACAGCATGAGGGATTACACGGCCCAGAGAATTCCTGCATGGAAACATGAGCAGCCCTGCACCACCACCCTACCGCTCAGATGACCTCTAAGGATCAGAGGGTTTTTCCCAAGAGTTTTTTTCTTTACTAAACATCTCATCAGGAGGGAGCATCACAAGCCCTCACAAGTCCTGCTCGAGGTACCCTCACAAAGAGTTGCCTCTGAGCAGTCTTGGCTCCTCTGCCAACACCAACTTCAGGATGCAGCACCAGTTCCCTAGAAAATACAAATGCTCTACACCTGAGCTCACCACACTGATAAAGCCACCACGGTGTCACATCTCATGTCACATTCAGACATCTGTTTACACCTGAGGTTCCCCCCCCCCCACCACCTCCATTACAGAAGGGAAAAAAAGCTTCACAAATGACAGGCTCTTCCCTGAGAAATACTGTGTTCTGCTTCCAGTAAAACAAATTAAACCAGGTCTAATCTCAAGGCTTGTAAAAGGAAAAAGCATGCCCTAAACCACAAGCAAATGAACACAAAAGAGGGGCAAAACCCCTGAAGCTCCTTTATATTGAAGCTCAGGGACAGTAACACCCATTCCCTGGGGTGTAAAATCATTTTCTTTGTACTTGGTTAAGCCACTTCCTATCCTGGAAAGGAGGGCAAGGAAAAGGAAGGAAGGTAAGTTGTTCCTGGCAAGACTCATTTTACTAGAATGACTTAAACAAGCCGGTCACTCCCCTGCCTTGGTATTGGCATGGACTTCTTTGGCTTTTTTTGCTGCCCTGCCTGGGCACAGCCTTCAAAGGGCACCTGCTACAGTGATCAGGACATCAGAGCAAGAATTCTGTCCTCCTCTTCCCTTCTGCCCTCACCAAAACATACCAGACTGCAGCAACACACCCTGCCAAAAAGCAGGGCTGTTGAAACACACTGGGATTGAGAGAACAAGGGAGTTATTTCAGGCAGCAGAAAAAAGGTGCCATGGGAGATTAAACATCTGTGACTGCCAAATCAGTATCGGCAGGGCTGAGCCTTGAAACTACAGCTCCTGTGCCAGCAACTTCTTTGATGTGCACCATGAACATTTAGGGCACTGCACACGTGCTTGATGTTAATAATGTTTTCATGACCCAAGGTCTTGTTAGGGGGAATAAAAATAACCCAAAAAGCAAGTGAGCCAAACCCCATAGTAACCTTACTGTGACCCACATGCTGCTCACTCACCCCACAGCCACACAACCACCCCACACCCAGACACCACACCATGCCTCAAGGAATTAGTCACAGCTGATCAGCATCATCCATGGAGTTTAGCAAACTGCAGACCCCTCTGTACCACTTCTCTCTCAAGGAAACCCTGTGCCTGTGCTGCAGCTCCTCACAGACCCCCAGCCTGAAGCCCACTGAACCCAAAACCAGTGCCTGGTGTCACAAAGAGTACCTGTAAACATGGCACAGAAATAGGGGCTGCAGGCTGCCAGGACCACGCGGTGGGCCTCCATCTCCACGCTCTCGGCCACAATCACCACATCACAGAGGAGCCTCTTGCTGGAAAAACACCAGAAAAGACAAAGATCATTTCAGAATTTCTGGTCAGGCAAAAAGCTACACAGGTATAGCCCGAAAAGGTAAGTGGAAGACCCACCAATACAGACAGGGCACTTGAGCTTCTGCCAAATCCCAGTGGAAAGTCCTCTAATCCCTCAGCTACCAGCTCCTATCACTCTCTGCCTACAAAGCAAAGTCTGAACCCTGTCTGTGGTTCTGTTTTTCCCAGGGGAAAAAACCCTGGAAGCCAAACTAGGCATACACACTGCCCTAAGAACAAAGGGTAAGGGGCTCCTTTCACCCTTCAAACAGGTAGGACTTGGAGAAGGCACAGAAGAGCTTAAGAGTTTGGGCACTACCTGGAGCCAAGCTCTAGCAGGTCCATTAGACAAGAAACAGCCATGCAAGGCAACACCAGCAGCACTTTCATCTTTCCACAGGGGAAGAGTGGAAAATGAAGTGATTCCTGTACTTCCTTCCATGCTTGGCCCTAAAGAATGTGACCATCAAAACATGTCCTGGCACTGATGAGTGCAGAGGCTGCCTCAGCCATCTGCCAGAGAGGAGGTGTCAATCACAGGAGTTTATCCACGGGCCTGAGGACTTGGTTTACCTCATGAATTAGTCTGGGATTAAGAGTCACTGGGACAAAGAAGAGGTTTCCAGACAGAACCCAAAAAAAACCCCTTCTAAGCTCCCCCACTGACTCATTGTAGAGCTTTGGAAAAGTCACTTCATTAACGAGTGACCTTTTCTACTCGCCCCACGTATGTCCTTTGAGGATTCATTAGTTAATGTTTGCACAGAGCTTCGCAGATGCCGACAGCAAGAAGTGCTCAGCCTCCCAATAAGTTGGTTTAAGATGCTTAAGCATACAAATGCAAACTAGGGGTGTTCTTTTCAAATGTCAAGCCTGCAAAAGGATCAGTGTCTGTAAATCTAGATGTTGCCTTCTCTTCAGAAGTGCTTATCTCCACACTGAACTCTGTCTTTAGGAAACTGTGTTATCAAATAAACATACACAGAGTTTCTAATGGACTGGGTATGTCTCTTCTTAACCATATATTGAAATATGTGAACAAAACATGCGAAACAGAGGGTGAAAGCTGGGAAACATGAAGAAAATAGGAACTGGTACTCTGTACTCTGTCCCAGTTTGGAAGGGTAAGGGCAATGAAGGGAGCTCTTTAAGAGCCCCTGATGGAAGCTTCCTCATATCCTTCAGCTTATGTAAAAGGTGCTCTGTTCAATTCCTCTTTGGACTACACTCACCTAAAGGACCCGTCATAAAATTAATTTCATGTACATTTTCTACCTTGGAAGGCTAAAAGCCTAAGTGACACTCATGGATAAGGGTTTAGTGGTGAACGTGGCAGTGCTGCATTAACAGTCAGACCCAATGATCTTAGAGGCCTTTTCCAACATAAACAATTCTATGATTCTACAGTGAATAGGTTAAAGTCTTAGCTAGATTTTTCTAGACCCTCTGTATGAGATTTCTGGGTGAATGTGAAGGGAGAAACTATTACTCAAGGTACCTACTAACACTGATTGTTGACAGCTTAACACATCACAGGCTCAATGCACACATGATAGATGTGGAAACTGTATATTCCAAAACAGCAGCAGGAGCTGACAAATAAAAAGGAGTACCCAGAGGATGAAAACATCAAACAGGTGCTTAAGGGCAGCTTTCAGTATTGCACAAGATCTAGTTAACCACAGGCACTAAGAAACACTGTCCATCTCCAGTTATTCCCACTATGCTTCAATTAACAAAGGAATAACAGAAGCACAGTAGATGTCTGAATATAGCTGCACAAACCTTTATTTTCAGATCCTTTGCTTTCAGTACAAAGAAAGGACCAGAGGGATGCCAGTTAAAAGTAAAAAGGATAAAAAATGACAGCATACTCAGCTTCATGTAACTGTTACACTATTTCTATTCTCTGTTCCTATGCAACAGAGAATCACTGTCAGATATCTGTGAGAGGAAACATTTCCAACTCTTCTCCACGCCGGAAAACATGTATATTGGGAAACTACTTAATCCAGTGAGGAGAGGTGGCTATTACAGCATCTTGGGAGCAGTTGGAGTGTGCATGAGGAGCAAAAGGTGTTACCTGTTTGCATCACACATCACAGCGAGGCAGTGGGTACGGTCATGTGTACAACATACACATAGTTCCCATAGGAACTCTTTTGAAAATTTGGTTTCTAACTCTCCTTGAATGGTAAAGAACTCCAATGAATCAGTCAGAGAAATGTTTGCTGAGCTTCTGTTTGGTTTGTGGGGTAACAGCAACCCAACTCAGGCTGAACCACTGCCACTGCAATGCTGATGTGATGACAGCAGTTCTCAAAGACTGTGCTCACAGGTATTTCTTCAGCCTCTATTCCCCTGTTCCCACATCGCTGTGTAGAGACCAAGGTGTTCTTTTTTAACTAATAGCAGGATTTTTCAACTTACAAGTAGAGAGCTGGCATTCTTCCTGAGTACTTGCTTTTTTTTTTTCACCCCTTACTTTGGAGTGCTAAGCCCAGACTGAGTGATGCTGCTAGTTAAAGAGACTAAGAACAGTACATTAATAATCTTTGGTCTGTAATTACGTGTAGGTGTCTTAATGTCTATAATGTTCTATTACTGGCTTTCAGACCATTATCTCAGTTAAGAACACAGTTTACAGCTGAATTTGCTGTAAGTAATGGAAAGGACTACATGAATTTTCGTCTATAAATGAAGGCTATTGCTCAGGTAATATTTTTGAGCCATAGCTGGCTCCTTCTACTGGGAAGACAGAGGTCTGAGGCTGGGGAGAGCAACCCACCACAAAAGGGCAATATTTTAACTTCCCACTTGTTGACTAATTCCCTAATGCAACCATTAGCTGTAACAAAGATGGCACAGACCACTTCCTAAGTCTCCCAATCAGCACAATTCTGCTAAACGAGTAAGTCAGAATGTACCTCCGTAATTCATTCATGACCTTGAATGCCTTTCTCATGTGAGAGGGATTGACTGTCACTGTGCGCTGGTCCTTTTCATCTTCAGCTGCCTCAGAGGAGCGGGAGCTCTGCTTAATGCTAAAGACAGGGACAAAAAAAGGAGGACAAAGTTTGATTCAATGGCACAGTTTAAAATGAGCATCCTTAAAACTGCAGCACAGGGTATTAAGCGTGGAGTTACGGGCGTGTTTGTTAGTCAGCTCAGGTTCACCACATGAAGAGCATCACAAAATGCAGCTGCTTCTGCATGGATGGTGAAAGCCAACTCAGCCTACATTTCAGTCAGCAGGGAAGAAAAGAAAAAGGTGCCAAACACTTGAGGACAAAGCCCAGTCTTACAGGCTTCAGGCCAGGAAAGCAGTATAAGTTGAAATTCAAGCCAAAACGTAATTGCCTCACTGAACAGAAATAGACTTCAGCACTGGGAACTACAAGAGTACCACGGATTTTTTAACATCCATACAGAGAAAGAGAAGTTTAGTCTACAGTGTCCCATCTGAAAAAGCCAAGCACACAACACATGACTTGTATCTTCTACAGAGACAAGTAGAAAAGGACTATTAAAGCTCCCTGCCCAGCTTCCAAAGCATTAGCTTTACTGAGGCCACATCACATTTCCATTTTAGAAACAGGTCTATTTATTGCCACCGAAACGTATGGAATGAATTACTAAACGTTCCCACCAGAACCACCAGCTCTGCAGTCAATGTCAAACCAGAAGCACCCAGTTATGTGCTGTGTTTAACCAGGCCAACAGGTGCCTAAGGCACATACGTGTCCTCATTACTTTGTTGGGAGCATTGGCTCTTTACACAGAATTGACATCGGGTCAATATCTCCACCTCCCTCATCTGTAAGCACGTGAAATCACTTGTGGCTAAAGGTTTCCACCTCTGAAAGAAGCAGCACTCGGAGGCAGGTCCCTGTTCTGCTCACGCCCTCAAACCCTCACCAGGCAAAGGCAAACAAAACAAGTCAAGGAGGGTTGTCCATGTCAAAAGCCAAATCCAAGCGAATGGCAGACCTTGAGAGGCAACTCCATCACCACCACGTGCCTGACACAAGACCTTCTCAGAGCTTTCCTGCCAAAGGACAGTCTCCCTCAGCTTCACCTTTGACTCCTCCCCACTGTCACCTTTCTTAGTTGGGCTTGTACCGTGATAAAAGAGGCTGGACCAGGTTAAACCAACAGCCTGTGCAGCCCAGCACCCTGGCTCTACTGGTGATGTCTGAAGAAGGGTACACAACCAGGGCTGCGTGGAGAGATCCTTCTCCAGAAGAGCCCACCAGCCTCTCTAAGGTGTGCATGCATGTACACATATATATTCATACACATGTATCCTCATACAATGACCTTCCCTTTGAAAAGCACATTATTCACTATTAACAACCCCCTTGACAGTGTGAGGCCCTTGCTGAACATTACACCCTCCCACTGCCTGCTCCTGGCAGGTGGCTGTCACCATCACCATGTCCCTTGAGAGCACAGGAAGCTCTTCACCCCCCAGCTGTCTTTGGTGGGCTGCACTGCCCATCCCCTCGAAGCAAGAGGCTGCACAGCAGCCAAGCTGCACACAGCTCAGATACACACCTGCATACTGAGCAGCCTCCAGCTTTGTCTGCCTGAGACAAAGGTTAGTGCCAAAAAACAGCCAAGTCCAATTCTTTCACTTTGCTGAGCAAGTGAAATATTTTCAGTCATAAGTGAAGCCGCAAGGCTGAGCACGACATCACTCAGCACATGTCCCAGTGAGGGAGACAACTTCCCAGACTCTGACACAGTTGTCATCCAATTAGCTCAGTATGGCTGGATTAAAAGGAAAAAAAAATCAGAAGGGAGAATATCTCGTGTTAAATGTTCAGTATTCAGGGGGCTGCTACCAGGCAATGACATAACCAGCTTTTCTATCCCTGAAGAAAGCTGAACTCATTCTGTGCTGCACGTACTGCCAAGAGGTGTCTGTGGGCATGGAGCAGCACTGGCACACTGCAGGGAGGAAGCCTCCTTGCTCTAGGGACAGCCTAATTCAGCTAAGCCTCACTGTTGTATATGCCAAAAGTCCTGGTTGAAATCTTAAGCCAAGTGAAGTCTGACCACAGCTTTAAACACCCCTTGCTTTTTAAACAGCTAAACTTGCCCCTGTGGCACAGCAGAGCCCAAGGAGGGAAAAACAAAGGCCCTGGAAGCACAAGTGACTTCACTGAGCTTTCAGATTGCAAAGCTGAAACACGTACAGGAAGCAAACAAAGTAAACCAAAAAGAAAGAAAAATTTAAAATAACAAAAAAGAAAGTGAAACCAAAAGGCAGCATCAGGGACAGCCACAGCCATCGCTCCAGGGCAGGACAGCTGGACCACTGCAGGACACTGCTCTGGGCAGTGTCACAGACACACCCCACGGATCCAAACCCAAGTGATACACACAAAAATCGTGGGGGTTCTCTAATAAGAACAAGCACACTGCTGAGATTTATTTATTGGCACTCCAGATTCTTTATGTTCAAACTTTTCCGCTGGCAAAAGACACAGTTCAAAGGACACAGCAAGTTTCATTGAGCACCAAAGTAAATGTCAGACCAATAAGCCTTCATAAAGCCTCAACTCCACCAACATTTGTCTGTGTATTTTAAAAGCAAAAAAAACTTGCTGCAGAATTTTGGGAAAAGATCAGTCAGTTCTTCCCAAAAGGCAGGAAAGGTAATTTTTTAAAAAGCATCCAAAGAGACATCCTCAGCTTTATTACCAGGGGTGGGCTTTATTACCAGGGGTGGATTTCACAATTTGCCAAAGGCTTAGCATAAGAAAATACTGCAGATTGTCTGGTTAAAAACTTGTTTCAAAAAAGATCAAGATATGCTATTTTTGAAGGTTCTTTTCCAAATTACTCATACGAAAAAACAGATTTGAAAAATTAATAGTCAAGAGCCTTCAACTCATCTTTGAGCCTAACTAAGCTTCCATAGAACTGTGTTCAGTAATGAGCAGAGGATGATTTTATCTGGGAGAGAGATTTTACACCTCCATGCACACACTCTCAGAGATCACAGACACATTTTCAATGTAAAACTGCAAGAACCTGAATGCTCCGAGCAAATGGAACCTGCCACAAAGCAAACCCTGCCCCTGAGAACAACAAACCAGCACATTGCACAGCCCTTCGCTGAGATTTTTCCCCCCACAAGGCTAAGAATTATTATATTTATTACACTGCTGTTATTTTAATGGATCGAAGCAAAGGAGCAACGGGGTCCTCTGATCAAAGGTATGAGCTGAGACCACCCAGCCATGCTGGAGCCCCTGCACCCCACGAGCACAGGGACTTCCCCCCAGCACCTTCACGTTTGCCAAGCTGATGCCCTACTACACCAGCAGGACTCGCGAGTCAGCTGCCAGGAGCAATTTGTTCTATTCCTGGGCTATCCGAGGCCGTGCACTGAGTGAATGGACAAATGATTTAATTTCCCTGGGCCAGATGAACATCCTCTTTATGGACACAGCAGGATTCTCCTAAAATAAGCAGAGAGGCTCTCAGTTGCAGACAGTGCCAACCCCACCGCCACCTCCTGCACAGCCTTTCAATGATGTCCCCAAGTAGAATGAATGAACCCCGATTTAAGGGTCCCCAATTAAGCCAGCAAAGCTCATCAGCACCCCATTAACACTGTGTTCCTCCTCTCCAGGACCCCCTAGCAGGGCTGGGCTCAGGCTTCCTGGGGCCCACAGCTCAGCTCCTGCCTGAGCATTCCCACATACCGACTGACGGAAAGGTATTTTAAAACCCCATAACCCATCGTTCTGCTGCCTGCATGTATCAACTATAAAGTTGGGTTGCCTTAGTTACCAGCAGTAATTACAGATGTCTTTGTAGATTATGTGAAAGAATAAAAGCCTTCCTGAGAGATAAACTATCCCCTGGCAAGATTATTGCCGTGCAGAGAGCTGGTAAACCCCAGGAACAAAAATCCCAGCTCTGCCAAATCCAATTCTAACACTGGCTTTATGGGAGCCAGGAGTTCACCCTGAAGGAAAGGCAGATCTCAAATGCACTCTCCTTCAGAGCAGGGAAGGACGAGCTGCTGTTTCTGGGAGCAGAGTGGCCGGGCTCAGCTCCTAACCCAGCGTGGGCACCATGGAGGCTCTCCCACTGGAGAGGTGATGGGACTCCAGACATGTCCAGCCCAGCCTCATCCCACTGTGCATCACTGGGGGGTCTCTGGGAGCTGCTCTCATCCCTGTCACAGCAGCACAGCCTGAGTTCTGCTCTCCTGGTTGTCCCCCAGCACCACAGGCTTGGCCAAAGCCCCAGCAAGGCTCAGCAACCTGCCCTCCTGCAGCATGGACAATCCACCATCTCCAGGGGGGCTTCATACCCTTATACTAACTTAAAAAGCACTGCTGACTGGATATTTTCAAAGCCTATGGAGCTTCTTTGTGGAATATGCTACAATCACCACCATTAAATGTTAATCTCCAGTTTCTGAGAGGTTTGGCATCACTCTGATCTAAAAATCTGACAGAAGCCCAATAGCAGTTAGCAGTGTTCAAAATTTAAATGCCTCTACTAAGACAAACGGGGAACAAAATATTAATTTAGTCTTAGCAAAAGGAAAAATCATTTTTACCTTAACTGGCCTAATTCTCTGTTTAGGATCAATGGCCAAAATCACAGGGCAAATACATTATGGCCAGTAGTTTTATTCCTCAAGTCAGGCAGACACAGTAAGGAAAATACGTCAGTGTAACAGCATAGTTATAAAAATCTCAATTTCTGAAATTGTCTTTAGGTCTATACAAAGCCAGTAAAAAAGGCTGAAGAAATCCACATACTGAGCAGGAATTTGAGAGGAGTCCAGAGAAATGCATTATCATTAAAACATATGGGAGGCAGCATAATGGAAAGGATTATTTTTCTTTTAATAGCAATATTATTTTCCTATTTCATTGAATTTTTTCAGTGCCTACATCAACATGGAGACATTAGCTTAGAAAAACACACAATTGGCATAGAGCAGATCCCCAGAAGAATATTCATATCAAAGGAGACCTCAGGGGAAAAGCAGACTTCAGGAACTACTCAGAAGAAAAGTCTCTGCTGACAGTAATGGAAACAACACAAAATAACTCAAATATGACAATACCATTTGCTTTGAAAGCAAATACTGTATTTCTCAAACAAATACCACAAACACACCACCCCCACTCAAATATGAAATTACAGGTCTTTTAATATTTTAACAAAAAAAAAAAAACAAAAAAAAAAACCAACATTCCAGGGAGGGTTTTTTCCCCATTCAAACTCACACACATCTTGTACATTCAAAACCAGAGTGTCATGCCCAACCATTGCCTTATGCAACTTCTCCATAAAATGCAGATCCCTTTGGGCACAGTAAAAGAAACCCAGGATTCTGAACTATTTTCCTGCTAAATGTGAATGTTTCAGGTCAAAGCCCCCTTGCCCCCAGCTGCTTCTGCCCGTGTGCAATGACACGGGCACATGACACCACCCAACAACCTGGAGGTGCAAGTTAACAGGATATTTGAGTCCGGGCAGGCTTGGGACCCGAGTCACAGGTGAGATGAGCACCAACAACGTGCCCCTCACTGACTACAAAACTGGAAAATGCAGTAATATTAAAAACCAGGGGGAATTCTGCCAGCACGAAAGTCACCCAGTGTGAAATTTGAGGACTGATCTGCTGACACAGATGTGAGTTGAAATGAGGGGCAAAAGCACAAGCAGGAGCACAGACCCAGCCCACGGTGCTCGCCCACCAAGGTCGTTTTTGAACACTCCTCCCAGGACTCGCTCTGAGCAGGCAAAGCAGCCTCAGCACCGTCCCACACAACGTGCCCTTTCGAAGCAGAAAGCAGGTGAATATTCCCAGCTTCCCTTGCCAGGAGTCAAACCCCACATCATTACTGCCTTCAACCAGTTCAGGACCGCCTTCCTCTTCCCGAAAACCAGAAATACAAGCAGCAATTTGGGTAATCATTCCTCGCTTCCAGAGGCAGAGAACACGCTGATGGGGACGGCCCTTCGTGCCCTAAAAACAGACGGTCTGGAAAAATAGGATAAGGCAAAACGGCCCAGGTACTTTCCCCAGTGACTTTTCCACCCCAGTCAAAGTGAGACCATTGCTGGTAACCATCAAAAATAGGTAATAAGCAACCATGCCAAGGATGATCCCAGCCTGGGGTATCAAAACACTCTGCTCCACTTCCTCAAGCACAGACTCCTTTATATAAATAAAGAAAAAAAGAAGAAAGTCCCATTCCATGAGCTGGCATCTAACATGACAAACTAAGATTTCAAGGTGCTTCAAATAATTAATATCTGGATTAATATCCAGAGGTGGCTGTTCACACAGGAAGCAGAAGCCCTACAAGGCAATTTAGAGAGAAACGTGGAAGGATAAAAGTTTTGTTTTGCGCATTAAATACTCAAACAACTGCAACACTTGAATCACAGAAGGGTAGAAAGCTGCCCTTTGGAGCTTGGAAAACAACTCCCACAGGCTGCTGTGAATGTTTCCCCTCAGCAGAAGGAGTATTTCCAGAATTTAGAGGTTGACTCCAGCTTAATTTGCCAATGTATCCTATTTAAACACAACTTCTGTCAGGCCCCAACTATCAGTCCTACCCCGCGGGTCAAGCCCCCTCTCCGTTGCGCCCCTCACCGCAAGGTCACCGGCACAAAAGGAAACACTCAGCATATCCTGTTTTTAAAAAAAAAAATAAGGCAAAATAAACCCCAAACCAGCTTAATGTCTAGTTTGCAGCAGCACAAGCAGCTTCTGGTGCGCGGGAGGCACCTGAGAGAGGGGAGGCACAAGGGCAGAGCCGAAGCACCGAATATCCCTCTGGCATCCGTGAGCTCTCTGCGCAGCAATAACATCTTGTACGGGGTTCGGCGGGCATTAGGCCGACTCCGTAAACACTTCTGCAGGTTCTGGAGCAAAACAGCTGCCTTGCAGGAAACAAAGTCTACACGGCCCCGCTCCCGTGCGAGGGAGACCCCCCTGCACTGCCCTAACACCGGCTGGCACACACGCGGGCAGCGAGACCGACCCCAAAGGCTCGGCGGGCGTCACACATTTGCGGTCAGGACTTAAAAACAGCAGCAAATCTCACCGGCTCTGCCTTGGGCGGAATGCCGGAGCCCAAGGGAGGGCAGGAGGAAAGCCCGGCGTTTCGCCAGGCACATCGCGCCGGCATCTCCATTTCAGCAACCAGCCCCCCCCTCCCCGCACCTCGCCAAATCGCACCCGAAATACACCCCGGGGACCCGCTCCGCCGCCTCTGTGCGGGCATGAGCCCGCCTGCCCCCGTGACACTGCAACATCCAGGCACAGCTCCCATGGCGGGAGGCGCTCCGGGAGCGGGGCAGCGCCGGGGCATCCCCCATCCATCTCCGCGCACAAAGGCTCGGCGGTACCCACCTCTCCTCCTCCATGGTGCGGGGCGGCGGCGGGGCCGGCTCAGCGCCCCGGGCCCGGCAT
>VXBX01002742.1:932596-944435 GCA_013400415.1 Scytalopus superciliaris
GCTCCGCACCGCCCCGCAGGTCGATGCCGCGCACGGAGAGCGCCGGTGATGGTGAGGAAGGAGGCGGCAGCCCCGCCAAGTGTCCCCACGCCCCCTGCAGAAAGCACGGTCTGTGCCCTCCGGTTTCCCACCTCATCAAAACCCTCCCGGTTCTTTGTGCAATCGATCTGGCCAAGCTACGCACTGCACAGGCAATACGGGCCCTCCTAAACTACAGGTGCTGTTCAGCCTAAAGCACCGGACTAAATCGTGTTTGCAGTTTTTATCACAAGCGATACAAACGCATTAACAGAAATCTTCCCCCCACCCCGTTCTATTAAAAGAATTTTTCAATTGTGTTCTGTAACAGTGAGGCCCTAGAGATTAATTATAATAAAGACAAGAAACATTCGCTTTCTTCATCACTCTTCCATTCACAAAATGTCCTTGTGAAAAAGAGAAAGATAAGTATCAAGAGATTTCCCTTGCAAGGTGCCATTTCATCTCTTCTGTAAATAAAATTACCTTGCCCTTCCACGTTTCTCCTCAAGCTATGTCCTCAGCCTCAGTTTCATATATCTTTTAAAATGTATCAGCAATGATGATTGAACAGATGCAATTGCACCTTCCACAGGAGGGTTTCAAAAGCCTGTTGAGAATCTTAGTCATCACCCTCATTCTCAGACAAGGAAACTCAACACACCTGAAATTTTAGGGAGTTTATCAGTCACGTGGGGATGAAGACTCCAGAGTCCCTGTGTTTAAACAGCTTGGCAGCCTCGCCAAGAACAGATGAAATACAGATAAAGTCATGAAGTGAAACCTCACACAGGATTCAGACAAAATTCCTTCATTTTCCCTTGAGAATCCTATTAAACCATCATTTTAACACATCCAAATCCCCAGGTACATCCCAGTGTCCAGTCTTACACACTCGATGCACAACATGCAAAACTGCAAGACACAAGCTTAAACCAAAGGAAAAAGAACTATACTAAAAATAGAATTTACCTCAAAAGGAGGGCTATAGCTTGTTTCCATTGAGTAAGTCCCTCAGTAATCATAAAGGGTCCAGATACAAGAGCAGGTCCTGAAATTGCTGCAAAGTGCCTGTGTGTTCTTATTAACACATAGTTTTTCAATAACAAAAATATTAAGCTTTTACCATTAAAATGTCCATCTCCCTCCAGCAAGCCTGGGAGGCAAGCACCTAAATTGAATGAACCAAACCAGCAACACCTCCTCATGTGCATGGACCCACTGGCCTGTGTACACTGCATTCTACAATCTTGAGAGCAACCACAGAAAGGTAAATGCCAGTGACAGACCAGAGCAAACCAGTCCTTGCTGGAATGGGACAACAGCATGTCCCAGTAATCAGAGACTATCTTTACAGCTGCCTTGCAAAATAATTGTGACTGGGCAACAACCCCAAGACAGAAGTTTCTTGCTTGTTTGTAAGTGCAAAGATTGGTCTCTTGAAAAAGCATTCAGCTAAAAGGAATAAGTAAAACCTGATGGGTGGAATTTTTCCAGCCTCTTTCAAAAATTTCTAGTCCCAAGTAGTCCTAAATTCCTCCTGTGTCTAATCTGCCTCCAATCACTGGCAATCATATAAGTGATGCTCAGAATAGAGCTTCTGTTCCAGCCAGTCCCACCATCCCTTGGCCCACAAAAACCTTTCCAGATTCCTGCAACAATCTTCAGATCTCCAGTGAAAGACCAAACCTCCCAACTCCAATGAGCTGCAGGGAAAGGAGAGCAAAGCATTGCCAGTATCCCCACAAGAAGAAACAAAGAATTTCTTCAATAAAAATGGCAGGAAGGGAGGGAATAAAAACAATCCCTGCCAATTTGATCCAAATATATCTACTGGCCTTAAGTCCAGCAGCTGGTTCAGCCCTAAGGTTGTAAGTAAAGGACATTGAGTGCTGCCAAGAATTTAATTCTGTGAAGAGCCTCCACACACTCAGACAACACCCTGTCGGTCTCCACAGCTTCCACAGAAACCTGAAGGAGTCACATCCCCAAAACCCAGTGGAAAGCAAACCTCATCAAGATGGCAAAAGCCCTTCCTAGCTCTGCCACAGGCAGACTGCAAGAGCCCTGAACCACAGGATCATCCAGCTGAAATCTAACACAAACAATGATTTGGGAACGCCCCACTGTCCTGTACATACCTGTTTCCAGGTATACACCAATATACAAGTTCCATAGATCCATATCATAAGCAATTTCCTATCTTTAGCAGCTCTCCTATTTAGCTGCATAATCCCCTACACTGAATTATTAATCAGCTTTCTTAATAAATTCTATGGCTGTGGCATTAAAGAGGTGGGGAAGGTGTACGTAAAACACTGCAATTGTGGAAGCTTCCAAAGTTGTGTCTCCTCAGCCTAAATTAGTTTTCATTCCGTTTTTTTTTAAGACATATCTATCTATTTTGATAGTCATATACTTCAATAAATATATATATAGACACATACATCTTGATTAATGTATATATATATATTTATTTATTTATCTTTGAGTGACTAGGCTGATCTAACCCTAAAGCTGGTCCTGCTTTGAGGGGTGTTCGAACCAGACCACCTCCAGAAATCCCTTATTTTGTTGTTCTAATTAAGTAAACATTAATTTCCTCAGACCTGTGCTTAGACCGTATGTTTTCTGGGAAAAGGTCCACTAAGGAAATTAATGTAAGAAAAGCAATGTAAAGTATCTATTGAAAAAGCTGCTTTGGTATCACCGTGGGCAACTGAAGCCACTTGGAGGTGGAGCTCAGGTGCTGCACCGACTCCCACGGGACCAGGAGCTGGAGGTGCCTCAGGCCTGGTTTCGAAATGCGATTTGCAGAGCAGAGGGGGAGCATCTCCCCAGGGCTGTCCCTGCGGAATGAGCATCTCCCCAGGCTGAGATGCTGCGGGAGCCACCGGCATCTCCAGCGGCGCTCCGGACTGTTGCCCTCTGCTGGTACACGTCCCGTTCCCACACTCAGGTTTTGGACACGTTTCCCTTTAGTCTTTGAAATAAACCACTATTCCTATAAAATAAGCGGGTTTATTCCAACATCTTCATAATAATGTCACCACCTTTAGAACATCTTCACCCCCTGTCTGTGATTTGCGGGGCAGAAATCCACTGCTCACCCCACAGAGCCATGACCCACCAGCTGAAAAGGTCCCTTCCTGCTGCCCCCCTGACTCTTCCCTGCAGCACATGGCACGGATGTCACCCGCAGTCACCTATGGCAGAGGCACAGACTTCCTGCCCTGCAGTCTTATTACGTATTTATCACAAACCTGCAGGAAGATTTGCAGACAGATTTTATCGTTTAGAATTGAGCACTCCGATTTAAAAAAAAAAAAAATAATAACGTTCAGGAAGAAAGCTGTAAAAACAACTGCTGTGGGTACTGGAACAAAGGCAAAGGCTGGTATTTAAGATGCCTAAATACCAGCAAGTCTCTCTGCCCTGTGAGTCCTCAGAGTCCATCCATCTACTGTAGTGCACAGTTCTCACCACAGGCTTGAGAAAAAGTTTAGGCTATGGTCCAAAAAGTGGGATTTTTTTTCCCCAAAACTTTTTGCATAAGATATAATTTTAATGTGATTCTTTGTCTTTACAATATACCCCTTACTGCTTCCACCACTACCTTCTGTAATAAGGGGAAATTACCCATATGCTTCAAAAAGATGTATGGCTTAATTAATATTTGTACACTGTAATTCAGAGAGATCAGCATAAGTAAACCCACTCTCATTCAGGATGTCACAACCATAACCCAAGTCTCTTTACTATTATTCCCTGTACAATCACTGTCCTCCTCTCTTCTTGAATTTTTTAAGTATTTGATTTCTTGTTCTTTGCAAAAGCCAAGAAACACAGTCCACCACCCTCATGTCGTAACATGCTGCAGTACCAACCCAAACTAGCAAATCACACAGCTGTCACATGCAAATATTTAGGCAAGATTGTTTCTGCAGGCACATTATTTTACCTCTCAGGCAGCATGTCTTTCTCACAGGTAACAGATTGTCCTTCATTATCCTGCTTGGTGTTTTCTGGACAACCCCTTTTTTCTGCTCAGTCTCCACAGCATATTCAGAGTGGGAACTGCATGTCAGGGGCTCAGCTCGGGTTTCTGCTCACTTACTGCACTTTTGTGGTGTGCTTTTCAGGGCTCAGCTTTCCCATCCTCCTGTCCAGGCAGAAGTGCACCCTGCGAGGGAGAAAGAAAACACACTTTGAGAAGGCATTAAAGAGCACGTGGCATGAGCTTGTTGCAACACTTCTGGCGTGGAGCGGCAGCAGCAATAAAACAAGCCCAGCTCCTCTTTCCCAAGGTGATGTTTCTCAACTCCCTCTCATCTGCCTCCCCAATACACCCAAAACAAGAGCTCCCCGTTGCCACCAGCTATACACAAACCCATTGTAACATTTCCAAAACACACGTGGTGCTGATTCATCACCAAACTCGTGCCTCGAAGAAGCGTTTCAAGCGAAATTGATACCGCAGAGCGGAAGCCCAGACTCAAACTGGTGCTGCGTGAGTAAAAGCAAACTCCTGTAACAGCACCTAAATGATGTAATCAGAGAAAAATAATTTGCCTGCTTTTGAGACTGCAGAAAATAACAGATGGGTGGGCCTAAAGAGAAAAGGCACAGCAATGCACACCAGGTCATTGACTGAAGGGCTGGAACAACTTGTGCTCCTGGGGATCTCTCTTTTTCAGGAGCACCTCCCCAGAAGGACCAGTAAAAGCTGGCACTGCTCTTGCAGAATGCACTTTGCTAAACACCCTATGCAAGAGGCATCAGCCATTACAGCTACAACCACCCTGCAGCCCTGTAGTGATCTCAGGGGAGAAGTCCTGAATTTGCCATACGGACTCAAAGGAGCTCTCTCCAGAAACGGGAGCATCATCATTCCAGAAGTGATGGAAAGAAAACAATTAAACAAGCCCAAATGAAATCACACCGTGAAGGACTCTGGGACCAGATTTGTTACTCAGTAAACTTAACAGATTACTAAAACCTGAAGAGGTACCAGATAACAAGGAGAGAATTGGGAATCTAGCATCAGAAATCTTTCACAACGCTGAGACCCAGCCCAGGAACAGCCAGGGAGCCCGAAACCAGGGGCCATCCCCACTGAGGAGGGAGAGGGCCTGGAGGATGAAACAGGAGTAAACTATTTCAAAACACAGCTGATAGTGCTGTGCTTGTCTGCAATAACCGGGTAAGCACAGCCTCCCCCCAAGGGCCATGCCCTGCCTGTGCTGCAATTTGTTCTCTGGGTGTGTGGCTGGGAGAGGGAGACATCCCACCGGGGCTGTGGCAGTGTGCAGTCAAGAAAAAAGGATTACTGATCCACACAGAGAGAGAACAAGTAAAAGCACAGGAACCTCCAGTCTCAAACACTGCTTGTGCATTTTATCCAGCATTGCTTTAATCCAAATCTGTGCTGGAAATAGGGACAGGACTCCTGATCTTTCTTCGCCCCAGTCAATGCCTGCAGTGACTACATTCATCCTTCCTTCCCCCCAGGGTTTTGCAGACAGCAAATTTTCTTACAAAATAAAAAAAAGTCCATTGTAAAGCTACAGCGAGCAACAAGTTACAGAAACGACAGAAGAGACTGAGATGATATTCATCTTTTATATTGACTGCGTTACAGTCTAACAGCATGTTTTCAGATGTGTAGCTTTGCAAGTCTTTCCCTTCAATGAGCACTCCGGGGAAACGGGGCTTCTGTGAGACAAACCAGTTGGCAATTCCATGGCACAAAGTAGCATTTGACACAAATGAAGTATTTTCAGATTCGTCAGCTCATTCTGCTTCTAAGGAATTTTCCTGCAATGTTGATCAGCGATTTGTACTTTGATGGGGGTGAGCAAATGTGCATCTTGACACATTTCCAGCCAGAAGCGTAATCCCTTTCTAAATTGGCATCGATTCCTTACTGCATTACTCATGAAAAGATATATTTATAGTAGTCTGATGAATATAATATGTACCAAAATTGTACATAGCTCAACAGAGTCCAATTTTTATTTTTTTTTTTTTAGAAGAGCTGTTCTTTCCCAATCTGCGTATTTTCCATTTACGAAAGCATTTGGGAATGAAACCAGAGTTTCGTGCTAAGAGGGTTAATATGCAGATGCCTCAGACAGATGGCATTATTAGTCTGCCTGGGCTTGACATCTAGTTTTCAAAGTTAAGGAGCTTTGCTTACTTGGATGGCTGACAATCTGAGAATAGCCCGAGCTCTAAGCCCGACATTTACTGTAACAGCAACAGGCAGCACTGCAGCTCTGCCTAACAGACTCTGAGCAAAACCAACTTACACCAGCATTAACCACACTGAGAAAGTACTTTAAAAAACGCTGTTGCAGCTTTAAGATTCCAACTGGCAAAGGCCAAACCATAGACAGAGAACAGTATTTACTTTTCCTTTAACGCTGGCTGGGGTTTTTTTTCACTTTTAGACCTGAATTGTTCCACCTTTTAGCTGTTCAGTCTATTCAGTAGATAGAAGTACAGGAAATAGAAAAATCTGAAGAATGTCTCTCTTCTGCACTGAACTACAGCTCTGCAGCCCTTGTTCAGTCTTACCACTATCCATTTTCCCAGTGAGATGTTTTCAAGGGGAGTATAGATATGATTAAAACACTCTGAGAGCCATACAAACAAGAGGTATCAGTTCACAAGTGACTATTCCCTCCCATTTATATATAACAGAAATTGATGAGAGCTCTAGAAGGAGAGAAGATACAGAAAAACCAAGATTTTTGATCAAAAGAACATCAAGGAGGAAAGCACCCCAACTCCATCAGCCCCTTTACAAGTCCTAGTATAGAGGTAAATGATAGAAATTCCCAGGGAAGGATACACAGCAGGGAGATTTTTATCCTGTTATGAGCAATACACATCTGACACTCATCAACGGTAGTGCTTACATTACAGCACAAATAAATGCTCATTAAGGTAAGTGGAAGTAGGGCTAACATCTGTGTGTGTGTACACATACACATGCCAGAAATAATAGAGTAGTAACTCTTCAACAGACCTAAAAAATGCCCACCAACAAAAGCAAATAGTGCTTGTTCAGGCTGGCTCAGAACTCCTTGTGGTGTGCTTGCATCGTGAAATACATTTTCAAGTGAAGCAGGGATACAACTGTTTTATTCATTTAAGAAATACAAAAATAACAAGCAGAAAACTCATCTTTAAGGGATGCATACACCAGATCACAGAATCAGTTATGCAAAACATGTTAAATAACCCATTGTTTTGTAAACTACACCTCTGGCCAAGGTGAAAGACTGAAATTTGGGGTGTTACACTTTCAATCACCTAACAGTAATCCAAGGTATTATGCACAGACAGTTTGAAAAACGTGTTGAAAATGCCTTCTTCCCCATAGTTCAGAAAGTTTAAGTCTGGAACAACGTGAACCACAGCAACGTGGCACAAACTGTTGGCTACGTGATGAACACTAACCCATAATAGCTACAATGGGACAAGCAAGCCTAATCTAAAGGCTTGGCTAAGCTGCCTTCCCTCAGAAAACCAACCCTCTCACAGAGTGTGGGAGCAACACCCCACTGTCCCAACACACACAGTTCCGTGTGCACATCAGAGGGATGTCCTTCAGGTTGTTTCTCAGAGATCAGTTAACAATTTAAGACAGACTTTTGCATCTTAGAAAGAACATTCTGAGGTACATACTAAAAAGAAGCTGCTGTATTTTCAGATTGAAATAGGAGGCTGGGGTCCTCTGCACCGTTCCAGCTCAGACCCTTTCCAGCAGGAGTAGGAATGCCATTATTTTGGGAAAATACTATCAGCTGAGAGGGCAGGATAATAAACCAGTGTTCTGATCCACACCATCCACTTAGGTCTTTCAATGCTAAATGAAAGCAAGATTTGCTTCATAGAAGGGATCTAACTTGGGAGGGGAAGGAAGAACACCATAAAGCATTTGAGACCCTTCAATTCCATTCTTAGCCATCTTAAATATTTCTGCTTTCACAGGTTGCTAAGCACACCACAGGTACCTGAGAGTTCAGGCACACCTCCTGTCAGTGCCCAGCTCTGCACACCCCTCTGGTCTGGGCTCCTGGGAGTGAAACTGGGAGTCCCAGAGCCAGCCCTGGAGCCTGAACTGCAGCTGCAACTATTGCAACACTCAAACCCAAATCCTGCTCAGGTCTGGAGGGCAAGGATTGCCCATCCCAATGCACTACAGAAGCCTGCAGGGCAAGACACAGCTTTTATTCTGCAAGTCTGTCACACTGTCAGTGACCCACAGAGATTTACTGCCACTGAAGCTGTTTCAGCCATTCCTTTCCCCTGTTCTAAACCACCTTTCCATCACCTACAGTACAACAAATACATGGGAGGTACTTCTACCAACTCGTGCAAGTATCATTACATTACATATACAGGTGCTTTAGCATGTTTCCCTTTAATGCAGTAGTAGTGAAAGTGTAAGTTAGGCTAATTTTATTAGCCAAATAAAATGTACAAGTCATACAAGAAGCAGAATCAAGAACAAATTAGAGTATAATGAACACATGAACACCCATCACTATTAAAAAACTACATGAACATCACAACACACTGAGCTCACAGTCTGAGAAATTTGGTTTGGGGAATTTCTTTTTGGTCATGCAGATTAAAAAAATAGAAAGAACTTCTGTGTTGTAAGAAAACTACTGCACTTTTACTTTATTAAATGCTAAAAGTAAACCAGTTGCTCTCACTATTCTATTTCTCACAGGTGACACCAAGACAATCCAGTATTTGGTTCTGACCAGAAGGCCATTAAATTATCAACATAATTTCAGACATAGGAACTTCAGAACTCAACTACAGAGACTAAGGAACAGCAAACTAAACTTACTTTATTTCTATCTCTGTGACCATCCTACAGCAACTGTGAAGTCACAAACTTTTACATGCCAGCTATACACCTCATTTCATCTTAGCTCTTCCTACACACCTCTATGAAGACAAATCCACCCAGGGGCCAGAAAATCAGTAAAATACCATTAATAAGCAAAGCTTTATCAACAAATCTCTTCTGATTCCTAGGAGCTGTACTAGAAACAGGTTTATATCCAGAGAGAGTCTTTAAGTCACGGTGTCTTTAATGCCACCCAACACAGATCTGCATCTTTCTATATTCCATGGTGCATCCCAGCATCAATGCCCCATATCAGACAAGTCAAGTGCTTGCAGGAGCCTCTCCAAGGCCACCTGCAGTGCCACAAAAAGCTCTTGCTCCAAAGAGACCAGAGGTCAGAGGAGATACCGCCTACTCAAGACACCACAGAACAGTTAAACAAGTGACAATCTCGAGGGAGCCACAAGGCAGTGCACTCCCTAAATTTCTGGGATCAACTATTCTAGCAGGACATGAGTCCTACAGGGACTATTGCACAGAGATAACAAACAGCACGTTTCAGTACAAGGGTTCCCAAACTGTTAGATTTCACACACAAAATCACTTTTTTAAAAAGCCTACTTGTTTCTAGTATCAACACATTCTGTCACAGCACACAACACGTGAAGATGCCACAAAGCTGTAGTTGGTGCACAAACCTTTACCTGCCCAAGTCAAATGACAGGCCACATCACAACAGTGAATTTAACCATTCCTCTCCAAACCAGGCTGCCCCTTGACAAGGTTAAGGCAACTCACCACTGCAAGGGACTAAATCATACACCCAAACTAAGACATGCCCTAGAACTCAGCAGCTCACTTCAGCCACAAACAGGAGAGCTGTGCTTCAAGTGAAGCTCAAGGATGACCGTCCAACATGGTTATCAAATGCAAAGGTACAGTAAAAACTTCAAGCCCAGTGAGAGGAAATAAAACCACCTGAAGCCATGCCCTGACAACAGCAGGCACTTGCAGTGTTTTACAGATACTTCTCTGAAACTACTTTGACTTATAACAACATATCAGCGATGCTGGTTCACAACAGAGGCTAACAAGCTTTTGAGAGAGAAAAATTACAACATAATTGCAAATAGCAAGTTACTTGGAACCTGTTTATAAAAGCTAAGCTAAGCCAAAGAGATCTAGTCTCACTCTAAGTCATAAATTAACACAATCGAGAGGAACCTCAGCTCTTGGTTTAAATCCTGATAATACTAAAACAGTGTCCTGGTTATTTAAGCACAGGTAATTAAGTTGATGCAGTTTCACTTCTAATAGCAAGAAAAAGACTCATTTCAATTAAAATCAGCATCAAGTTAGATTGACATCAAATAGTAACAGTACCTTGAAATTTCATGCTAAGCCCTTCAGCCCAGAAGCACAAAGCCCTAGACATTTAACTTCCCACTGGAACCACTGGGAATTACATGCCTAGTATCTTGCATACCTGGAGCAAAGCAAAAAGCAGGTTTTACGATGCAGTCCCAAGAAGCATCAGCATAAGCCACTAAGTGCTCAGAAACCTGAAGTCAAAACAACTTTGTACTTTTTAAATCCATGCCCCGTATCATATATACTCTCACTCAAGCATATAAGGAATTCAAATCTTTTTATTTGATATCCATAAACCCATAAACGTTGCTATTCTATATTTCTATGCAGGAAGGCAGTTTTCCCCTAAAACATTATGCTTTTTTAATAAACAACAAACTTTAATTCTATTGCGTGAAAAGGGCTACAAATATACATTTGTTCATCAAGCAGACTACACAGATATTTTTGCTTTACAACTGGCACCTATGTTTTGCTGGTACACTTGCTGGCTCAGTTCTCAGAGCACTTTGCCCATGGAGTTGAGATTATCACTTTCTGAAACATGGGCAATTGCAATTATTATTTGAAAAATTACGTGCTGAGACAGGTATTGCAAATCCATTCCTTTCCTCCCCCCCCAGTCAGTACTCACTCATCTAGGCATAAAATAACTTTCAAAAGTCTGGTACAACAGTTAGCAAACCAGTTTTGCTCCTGTTTTAAGGAAGCCACAGCACAGAGCTGCCATCCCGACAGCAGATGGAGCTGCGAGAATTCTCCGGGAAGTTTAAGGAAGGACAATAGTTCTGATTGAGAAAGTCTGTAAACCCAGTACTATGAAAACAAGTACGTGTTTAATAGGCGGGATAAATGTCGACCCTTTCCTGGAAGGAAACACACACAGACAAACCCATAAGAGGACTTGAAAAACTAAGCAATCAGAAATTCTGAACATTTTATATGAATGAAGCACATGCTTAACACAAACTATTTCTTCAAAACTACACAGTACATACGTTGATGGAAAAATCCTATAGAAAAAATTGACCAACCATGTCAGCACGTCAAACTGCCTAGTACAAGATGGTGGATGCACACGAACTAAGTGAGAACGAGTATTTAAAAAACAGACCACATCCACGGATTAGTACTTCAAAAATTTCTCTGTCAAGTGTTTGAAAGCCACTAGCAAAAAAGTCAGTTAGGACCTTTACTGGCAACAAAATATTTACTCTTAGTACACAGAGATTTTAAAGCAGAAGAACACTTGCTTCAAACCTAGAAAAGCCGTAAAACCGTACGGAATTGATCCTAGGAAAAAAAATTAGACGTGTAAAGGTCAATGAACACAATGATTTATTTAAAAAATAAAAAACGTAAAAACCATTTTTTTTCCTCCTTTACAGAAATGTTAAAGTCAGTCATGGGATCCGAGAAGCTTTTGTAGAAAAAAACGTAGTAGCCAGGTATCGAGTCCTTACAACAAAGGAAATCCCCCCCCCAAACCCTCCCCAGGTTTTACTCCAGATCAGCAAGACACTTCCCACCCCGCACCCCCCCAAAAAACAAATTAAAACAAGACATTTTTTTTTT
>VXBX01002742.1:946159-1054865 GCA_013400415.1 Scytalopus superciliaris
AGGGGGGATCGGAATAGGGATCGGGAATGGGATCGGGGCCGGGATGGCCGCCCCGCACAGGCCCCTCCTGCAGGGTTATCCCACAGCACCGTGTCCAGGCAATCCCGCCGTACCCCCTGCGAGGTCAATGGCTGGGCTTGGTCCCCCCAGAGGGCCTTTCCAACCTCAGCGATGCTGTGAGTCCCAGTTCCCTCCCCCCTTCCCCAGTCACCTTCCCAGCTCTGTCACTGCCTCCTCACGCCTAAATCTGGCCTTGGCTTCGGAAGGAGGGTTATTATTTTTCAGAGGAATAATTAGAGCTGCTCAGGGGTGTCGGAGCCCTCCGAAATGACTAACAGCGAGATCATTTTCCGTTTCTATTTTTTATTAACTTTAATTGTACATTAAACATCGCCAGGGCGAAGGCTGCAGCACTGTTTTCGACTTCATGATTTATTTATTTATTTTTCACCAGAAACAGGATTTTATTTTATTTTTGTTTTGTTTTGTCTTACAGCCGCTGGGGGTTTGTGTGGGAAACGACCCGGGAGCTGAGAAAGGCTGGTGTGGTGAAATGTTCTCTCCCTGCAGGTCAGTCCTGTCGGTGTCAGGATGTGGCCCCACTGGTGTCCGAGCTGGCACACGCTGGGATTGCCCCATTCCAGCCCTGCCTTCTCCCACGTGCCAGCCCTGGTGCTTGTGCTTTGATTATCATTAACCAATTGAGTTAATATTTTCTATACAGTGACCTGATTTTTCTTAAATTGGATTTTTTTTTCTGCTATAGCCAAATCTAAAGTAATATAAACCTATTAATATGACCAATACTAATGTCTGTGTTTAACAACCACTTACAGAGAAAGTTGTTACATGTTTAGATCCATTTATCTCAACACATGAACAGACACAACCATTTTATCTGGTAGAAAAGAGAATGTGCTCACAGTGTCACTGAAATACTTGTGGTTTAAAAATAAACAAATACGTCCTACTCTAATAAAATAACAGCTTCTTCACAGAGGTCATCTGCAATCCCCACACAATTACAGGAAACAAAAAACTGTATTTTGCCTACTAGTTATTGTAAAAACTGCGTGGCCCTTCACAAGAAAAATTAGTGTGTTTCATGTAGAAAACAATCCATGAGAGTTTTACAGACCTGTAACAATTTAGAGCAAAAAGGAAGAAAAATTAAGAGGAGCTTGTTGTGGCCTCAGTGGATAACAAAAACAGAATGCTTGTTTACAGCTCACTTTCTCTCCCCGAGAGCAAGACAGACAAGTAGGCCAAGGAAGAGATCAAAGAAAGAAGTCACTGCTTGCATCAGGAGGAGGAGATGAGGGTCTTTAGGATGTGAGTAAATCAGCAGGAAAAATCAGCCACTGACACAACTCAGGTGTAGCCCAAATGCTTCCTCTTCACTTGCAGCTCTGACTGGTTGGTTACTGAAAGAAAAACAGCCTTTAAGACAGACATACCCATCACCTGCAGGTGAAAAAGTCTCCTCTGATACTACAGAAAGGCCAAACTCCACTTGACCTGCTGTCCTTCTGTGCACCCTCCTTTCCCAACTGCCCTGTGAATCCCTCCAGAGAGTATTTTAGTTAGAGTGTCCGTAATTAGTGTTAGAAAGAAACCACATTGTTTCCACACAACTGTCCAGTTATTCCAGTAGAAATCATACTTTTTAGAGTCCACTGGAGGGCATCACTGCTTAAGAGATCACAAATCACAGCCGAGGCAGTCCCTTTCCAGCACTACCCATGTTATTATATATTCCTAGTAAAAGATGTTACAAAATAAATTGTTATGGAATTCTTTGTATCAATTTTTGTCACTAAAGAAACATGCTCTTGTCACGCTGTTCAATGGATCCAAACTGCCAAGATAGAACAGGAATAATGAAGTTTTGGAAAGGAGAGTGAGGAGCAATAGAGAAATATTATCAAGGCAAAAGTAGCTCCTATAAATATTTTTGTCTAAATCTTCCTATAAACACAAATGCATATCCTTTTAGCTCATTTCAACCTCTTTAGTTCTATCAGTGGCTTCCATAGTCAGCACGTACGGATTCTTTTGTTTTGTTGTTGTTTTTTTTTTTTTTAATTAAGCCTGTCACTTGGTTTTTAAATGAGATTAAGCATGTTCTTTGGTACAGTGCACTCCTCTAGACTTCAGTCTGGTTTTACCTCTCAGCAGACAGAAAGTGTTTTGAAACCCACAGGATTCCTTCTTGCAGACTGAGTTAGTCCTGCACTGACATGATGCCCCTTGAAGACTGGAATAAAATCATCTTGGCTACACACTCCTCCATCCAGGTTTTTTCTAGCTGTGCACACGTGGGAACAGTTGGGAGCACAGGAGATTCAGCCATGATTTCCCACATCACCCTGAGGTCCACACACATTCAGGCAAGGATTTTTAACCTCATCATTTCAAACAGCTATTAGACTTTTGGAAGCCTCTCTCGTACCCAAACCAACACCTCAGGCAGAGAATAATTATGCAGGTCACAGGAAAACATTTTGGCTAAAACATGCAGCAGCACCACAGGCTTCCCTATCCTGGCACCTTGCTTTAGCTACAGGGTGAAAACTTATAAAAGTTAGGCAGCTGTCCTTGAGAGAGCTCCTGCTTTTTTGGAAAGGTTTGTCTTTCACCCTGTTCTGCTGTTTTTCCTTTAATCTGCATAAAAATCAAACCCAGCAACCTTACTTTGGAGACTATCATGAATTAGCAGTGGTGTGGGAGAGGGGTTTTTTGTTGGAAAAGATAGATTAAAAGGCACTGAAAGGCAACTGGATAGTCTTTTGCATCCCTAAGGTTTGAACATGACACTCCTGAGGATAAAAACCTCTGCCTTGTGTAAACTCAGATGGGGAATAAAACACTCGCCCTGTCTTGTATCTGCTTAATGCAAAATAAGATCCCTCCAGATAAAAAGATAACTGTAGAAAAACCCACAGGAACTGTTTCTTCAGTAAGTAGTATCAAAGTTTATCTACTGAACAAAATCTTCCCTGAGCCCTTTGTAAGGGGAGTTTGCTGACCAGAGAAACACACCTTTGTGAAGGGTGAAACGGAAAGCCATCGGAGAATTGAATTTGCATCCTTTTCTTTGGACTTACATTACCATTTCTCCTTAAATCCTGCCCTCCCTCCTCTTGCCTCTGAAGTTCAATTTCTCTTTCCCTCTTTCATCTTTTCACTCTTCTGTAATAATGGTTGATTTCCTTTCTTCTCTTTCCTAAAATTCTATATAAAAGCTGGTCATAATTTGAAGTGATGGGATGAAAGTAAGGCAGCAAAATACTGCCTGAAAAGTCAAGGTTCTTGTGAAGGATCAAAGAATGTAGCAATGCTGTGACAGATGTGAGAGGGGAGATCTTTCACTGTGTCCTAGCCCAAGACAGACCAGGATCATAAGTTTTGCCAAGGGAAGACATGGAGCCAGCAGCAATCTCGGCCACGCTCTGATCCTTTTCCTCTGCAAATCTTTCATTATGTATTTTCCAGCAAAATTAAAAATCTACTTGCCTTTTTTTTTTTCCCCCCTTAGCTATTCCTAGACTCCATCTATTTCTCGTTCCACAGAACCTCTGTAGGGTGGTTTTGTGGAGCTTTTGCATGACTGACATTTAGCTTTGTTTGCACACAGCAGGCAGAGTTGTGCCACGAAGCTCAGCAAGTACCTGCCTGAAATGAGCTGTAAGACATCCGTGCTATTCAAGACGTTTTAAAATGAGGTGGTGTGAAGTGAGACTTCCTAGACACAAAATAGCAATCTAGGATTCGTATTTTTAATACAGAAAATCCAAACTGCTATTACAGTTTGGAACATGCTGGAAAATTGAAACAGATGGAGATTAACAGGAAAAACCTTTTGATTATATAAGTATTTCTTAATTAACAATTAGGACACTGAAAGATGTCATGGCATGAGAACAGCAGGGTTTGGTGCTCACAGTGCTGTTATAAAAAGACTGTAGAATGGGGAAAAAACAAGCCAGAGATACAACTTATCACATTCCCCCCCAAGTCTGTGAACTATTGAAATAATTCATTTTTTGGCAGAGATCAGGTTTGGTAAAATTCATCTGGAGAAGTTATAGAAAGCTACAAAGAATTGAGTCAGGGTTTGGAAAGTGAAATCTGTTATAAAATATGAATTAACACAGTCACCCTCCTATTACAATTACTCACATTACTTATCTCTTTTTAAGTGAGAAATGTAACTTGGCTGACCCAAAAAATCAAGATGCTAACCTTCCAGCCAGGGAGTATATCCATCTCCATCTCAGTTCTGTGCCAACTGAATAAGGTCCAGAAATCAGCCAACAGTTCGTGGCATGACATAATTTTGAAAATGAATATGCCATTATAAGTAACTCATTTATAGTTAAATCAGATTTTCAAACAGTTGACTTTTCATTCTAGGCATGAGCTAATTGAGAATCAGAACTGAGAATCAGAATGAGGCATCAAGGATGTTGCAAAGCTGTCCTCTAGAGTTATGCAGGATAATGGAGTGACACCAAACTCCAGGTAGTGATTTTGGTGATAATTTTTTTCCAATTAAGAAAAAAAGTTCTGAATCATGGAGTAGTGCTTCAACTCACACACACACATCTTTGGAGAAAAATTTACACTGCATCCTTAGCTGATATTCAGCTGTTGCTAGTTTGCTCACATTACAAGCTACTGGGGTGCTGATCTCTCCACAAAGCAGGAAATGTGAAGGGGCTGTGTTTTTCCTCCATCATAGCACATTATCTTACTTTCCTGGCATTAACTGGCACATCCGACACTGACATAGGAGATTTCCAATTATTCTTGTTTATTTTTCTGGGCCTCTTTGAAGTGCTGTAAAGAATAGTGCTTATTAGGGGGAAATATTCCAGGAGAAAGACCTGGGGGTGTTGGTTGACAAGAAGCTCAACACGAGCTGGGAATGTGTGTTTGCAGCCCCGAGAGCCAAAGGTGTCCTGGGCTGCACCACAGGCAGCGTGGGCAGCAGTGAGGGAGGGGATTCTCCCCCTTGCTCTGCTCCTGTGAGACCCCCCCTGCAGTGCTGCATCCAGCCAGAGGACTCCCAAGGGAAGGAAGATGTGGAGCTGCTGGACTGAGTCCAGAGGAGGTCACAAAGATGTTCCAAGGGCTGGAGCCCCTCTGCTCTGGGGCCAGGCTGGGAGAGCTGGGGGTGTCCAACTGGAGAAGAGAAGGCTCCAGGGAGACCTGAGACACCTTCTAGTGCCTAAAGGGGCTCCAGGAGAGCTGGAGAGGGACTTGGGACAATGAACGGAAGGACAGGACACAGGGAATGGCTTCCCACTGCCAGAGAGCAGAGTTAGATGGGATATTGGGAAGAAATTCTTCCCTGTGAGGGGGGGCAGGCTCTGGCACAGGGTGCCCAGAGAAGCTGTGGCTGCCCCATCCCTGGAAGTGTCCAAGGCCAGGTTGGATGGGCTTGGAGCAACCTGGGATATAGTGGAACATGTCCTTGCTCATGGCAGGGGGTTGGAACAAGAAGATCTTTAAAGTCCCTTCCAATCCTTAACACCCTGTGATTCTGTGACCCTTCAGAGATGTTACAGCTGAACCAGCTCCTGGCTGACCTGCTGTTACAGAACTCTTCCACCTGGAAGCTGAGAAATTGTACATGTACATCTGTCCTAAATCTTGCTTTTTGGAGAAGGGGCTCCACCAGGTAGGAACAAGCACTGCTGAACAACTAGTGGGAGAAGAAACTAAGCAAAAGTTTAGAGTGGCCAACAATCATCAAAGATTCCTGCTGGGCAAGGAATCATGTAAATGCCAGAGCAAAAGGTGAACTGAAAGGACTTATATGCTAGAAAATATTTCACCCACACATTGTTGTCAATGCAGCAGAAGTTATTACAAACTGAAGAGTTTTAAAAAACTGTCTATTATGGCACTTCACTCATCACCTAATACTGAGCAGTTTAGAAATAACATGATCAGCGATAAAAAGCAAACACAATTCTGCTATCCATTAACCTTTTTTGCACACAGACGCTCCGGCATTTGACTGAGAACAACATACCGAGTCCCTCCTCCCCAGCTACAGGTCCCTCTCAGCTCACATCCCTTTGGCAGGAGGCACGAACAGCCCAGGAGCAGCTCCACCCGCGAGCCTCCCACGGCGGCTGGGCTGTAACTCCCAGCAGGCTACAACACAACGCAATCCACACGGGGCCGCAGGCCGGTGTGACTGTAAAACCGAGGGATCCCACATCAAACACTCCAGTCCTTTCACACATGAAGGACTGCAGAGTTACATTAGAAACAGAGGTGTACGTAAATAAGCAAGTTGACCTTTGAAATTCTCAAAGAGAATCAGAACACCTTTTTAATTTTATTGACTTACCCCCTTTATAAACAAATAACGTGTTTTTATGGCTTGTTCTGATGCCTATCTGGCACATTGCATGTTCAGGTCCTGATTCACTTCCTTGGGTTACAGAACAACCACAAGCAGAATTTCTACAGTACTTTGGCAAAGCTTTGGTTTTATAGTATTTTTTGACCAGCATCTTCTAGAAACGCTTTAGAAAAGTATATTCACATTGCTTGATTGTAGCATTTTTGGTTAAAATTTCAGAATTCCCAGATCACACATAGAATAAAAAACATTGGACTAAACTAAGGAGGAAGTTTTAGGGGTTAAGGAGTCTTCCTAACAGCAAATTAGGCTCTTGAATACCTAATGTAGAATTACTACAGGTAGGTAAAAAACAGGCTGGACAAACACATCATGAATAGATACAAATATATTTGTGTGGCTGATCACAGGGGATTCCTCCAGCCCACCTCTAGTTTCTGCAAACACAGTAGCATGACAACCAACAATATTTTCAGATAATTAGTTCTAAACTGCACTTTCTTCAGTATTGCTCATCCCAAAAATCCTACTGCTTTTCAAAAATCATTCTCCAAAAAAATCCAGATTAAGGTACTGGGGGTTTAAGTGGACCCAGGCACAAATTGGAGAGTTTATAACACCAACTCACCAGATAGCACATCCTAAGAAAAACAGTTCCTTTCCCACCCCATAAATATCCACTCTAAATATTTTGGGAAATGCTGGATGCTAATTTTTGTAAATGAGTGACCTTAAAATGTATGGACTTTTACTGGAAAAACAGTAATAAAAATAAATCCCCTTTTCACTATGTGCTAATGCAGCGTGTCATGCTTTACTTTTCAGGAATACTTTTATGTCTGTGGAGTACAACCTAAAATATCAATTTATAATGAAAATATTGTTATCTTAATTGCAATAAAGCCAATGATACACTTAATAGGATGTGCATGCTCTTTCCAAGCAGGTTACTATATTGTCATATCAGTTAAGAAAGCAATATGCCATCTGCAGATGTTTATGTATGAAACCCAACACGGGGAAAACCTTTGTACTTCAGAACAGATTAAATAATTAAAACTGAAATTGCAAGATAAGGTGTTTGACAAGGTGGAGAGAAACTGCACAGTGGAGGAAAATCCATCCCCATGACTACCGGTCCTTCCTCCTCCCTGCTCACTGCTGTTCGCCTCTTCTTGGATTCCAGAGCTTGTTCCATTCCTGCAGCCTTCCTGCAGCCTGCTGGATTCGGTGCAGCTGGAAACCGGGCATCTCTGGTTTGTTCCGGGAAGAGAAGAAAGGAGAGTTTAAGTGCCGCTTTAGCAGCAGATGGCTTTGCTCTGGATTCTGTTACACACAAAGAAGATGTTTTTGCTGGCTCTGTAAGCACAAAAAGGGAAGAGGAATGTTGTTAAAGACAGTGTGGATATGACTTGAATTTTTCATCAGGTAAGAAGTCAGAAAATCCCTAAAACTGTGGCAAAAGTTACTGAAATGTATCTTTTAAAGCATTAATTTATTCTGTACCTCCTATATTTAAAACTGAATGGGAAATTTCCTCCCCATGTTATCTGTGCATTACTTTGGAACTTAATAAACAATGTTTGTAATTGAAACATTTACTGGTCACCTTGAAGGGGTGGGACTATTCATCTTTATCAAGGGTAAGGAAATACCTAGGTAAGAAAATCTGTTTAAAACTCACTTTATTTTAGACCTTTGTTTGGCTCAGGAACGGTTCAGTAATGTTTCTGCAGACAGAGGAAGGAAACAACTAGGCTGAGGGGTTTCTAACAGCTTCTAGTGTTAAACTCTCACTGTGGCAGAGAATCTTTTACAAAATGCAAGGATGAGAGGTTGAAGTAATTAGCTCTTTTTATTAAGCACTTCAATTCTGATATCAGCTGTAGCTGCAGTTCAAGGACACTGATTTTACTAACATTTATTAGCTTTAAAAATGTCAGGATTTATTACATTATAGCTCAACATGCTGTAGTAAGTATTAGAGTAACTTATTTTTTTTTAATGCTGTGAACACTCCAGATGCTTAACAAGACAGCTGTAATTGTTTTACTGCCACGGAAATGTTTCAACTGCCTTGCAGAATGGCATGTACTAAAGACTGCACTTTTAAACTCCCAGCACAAACCAAACAGTGAGAAGAAATTACAGTTTCTCCTCAGAAAAGGACAGTGTAGGTGGAGAGTGTGCCTAAAACTGATGTAGCAAGTGAACTGATTAGGTCAGTACAGGGACTTTTCCCAAACAGAAAATGCCAAGGAAACTCTACCAGCCCCCCTGAATTCTTGAGAGAGGACATTCAGCACTTGCCATCAAACTGTGTTGTGCAACCACGGATAAATAAGCAAGCCTGGCAAATAGTGCATAAAATATCACAAACTTGGCTCAGCCTCGTGGCCTTTGAGTCCCCCACAGCTCCTCCTGCTCACATGAAAAGCAGGGAAGAGCAGAGTGTTTGAAGGTGTCCCTGCTGCCGAGCCAGCTGCCCTGCTAACCCCTCATCTCTCCTCAAAGGCCAGCGCTCGGGTCCCTGAGCATCACAGGCACTGCAAAGAGAAGGACCAGCCCTGGGGCAAAGCAGCCAGACTTCAGACCCTCACCCTTCTGAAGTGGCAGCCAAGCTCATGGGGGCAACAATCACCACTGCTGGTGGTAAATTGACCTTTTACTGGCTGTTGTCCTCCCAGCACAGGTATCCTTCGGTGTGGCAAATCCCGGCAGGCAATTAGTGCTGCCCCAGGCACAAGTGCTTTACAGAGCATGCCAGGAGACAGGGGCTCTTGCCCACACACCTCATGGGTTCTGCAGGGTGTGGCTGTGCTGGATTCACAATCCCTGTCCTTGCTCCTGGACTCCTTAGGAGAAGAGCCTTTGGAGGCTGGTGCACACACAGTGGGGTGTCCAGCTCTTGTTCTTGCCCTGCTGGAGTAGGGACACCTGCAAGGGACTACAAAATCCATCTGAGCCACCAGGCTTTAATGGCTTTCACAGAATGATTGTCCAGGTTTCCATGCCATTCCCTCAGTGTAGCTGCATCCAGGCCAGGTGCATTATTTAGGGAGGCTACAGGGCTTAATGTCAGCCCTGACCACAAACTAAGTCATATTTGGAACATCAGGGCCACCTAGAGTCACATAAATCTCCAGCCACATCCCACTTCCACACGAGCATGCTGGTTGAAAAGGATATTTTAATCAGAATGAGAGAGGTAATAGATGCTCCAACAGCGATTGTGTTGGGTTTTGTGGGGTTATTTTTTAAATCTTATTTTGAAGCACCCAAACTTATGTCAAGCAGAACTATCAGGATAAAGGAGTGCAGGATACAACTCTGGCTGGAATATTCTTTGAGTGTCTGGGGGCAAGCAGCTACAGAATCATAATTCCCAGTTTAATCCTGGATTAAATCCCTGTTTAATCTTGTGCAAGCAATCAGCATATTTTTTTATTCCTTAGTCATTAAATAAGGGCAATCATTTCTATGAAAAGGTTGACAAATCATCTACACACAAGCAGATTGTTTCTAGTATTAATAAAACATCCACCTATCCTTTTTTTTTTGCTGCATCCTCTTTAACTTCCCACTGCTTCTTCATTCTCCTTTCTCCACAGGCTCTCAGCACTATTACTAGGGGTGAAGAAAGATCTCCTTCCAGCTAGTTTTCCAATAACTTCCAAAAGGAATTAAGGTGAGTTAAAGCTGAGTTTTGAAAGGTATATGAGTACAACATACTTATTTTAAAAGTAACTCTTTTCATCCTGCTTCTTCCCTTTCCCAGGTTGGAAACAACCTCGTTCTGGCCAGAAAGGTGGTGAGCCTTTGATTTAAGATTAATTTTTTCGTTTGGTTATAAATTCAAACCCATCAGGATATTCTGCTGAACCTAATTCTTCCCAATAATACTAGTTTTATAACAACAGAACTGTGCTAATATCAGATTTTTTTTGCTTGACACCTGTTTTGGTTGGACCTGAAAGAAGAATCAACTCTGTGTCTCTTGTGTACACGTTGCATTTAACCACAAAAAAATTTGGGGGTATCATTTGTCAAACTTGTGCAACAGCAGAGTGTGTAGGGAAACGAGACAACCTACTGATAGAGAAATAACTGTGTGTGTAACTACAATGTGATCTGTGTTTGGTTTGCAGTTTTCTCAAGTCAGACTGAGTAAAAAGGCCATGCCATCTTCAATGCATCAGCACAACAGGGAACTGCCTTAAAGGTGTCATTCACAGAGGTGTTGAATACCACATGAGCTCAGGCACACACAATTTTGATCAGTTCAGGAGGATCTGGTGTATTAGCTCACACTGCTTTGTAGTTTTAAAGAAAATATAAGTGTGATGTCTAAGCCAGCAATGTGATGGCAGGACCCAATTCTTCTCTTCTGACAATAGAAAAGCAACTGATTATCCTCACTGGAATTCATTAACCTTGTTAAATCTTCAGCAGAGACAGATCTTAAAATATTCTACTCTGAAAAGCAAACTTTACCCACGATTGGCAAAAGAGGATTTGTATGAAAATGCCCACCCATGTTTAACCAGAGCTGCTGTCCCTGCTGTTTGCTGTACATCACAGGCACAGCCCTGCAGAGCTGCCCGTGCAGGACCTCAGAACAGAGAGGTGACATCAACCTCCATCCACTAATAACCACTCCCTTTTCCACTACTGTAATTAAGCATATTGGAATTGCTCAAAACCTTAAGGACACCAACTGCAATGAGAGACCCACAGTGCTCACTGCTTTGAAAAGCTCCCCACGAGGTATATTCTAAATAACACAAGTTTTTGCCCATGGTTTGGGAGATGCCTCATGATGGATAAAGCCATTCAGCATCCCAGTGAGATCCTGTCTAACCAAACTATCTCTAACTTCAGCTTCTCTCAGTTTTTGAACTTTGATAGCTGCCAACTTTCCTTCCTTGCAGAGTTCCTCCTTATTACAGCTTACACCTTAGTTTTACTAGTGGGGCTTTTTGGAAACCTTTGCTTGATTATTATAATAAAGAGGCGGAAAGAAGCTCAAAATGTTACCAACATTTTGATTGCCAACCTCTCTTTGTCAGATGTCTTGATCTGCATCATGTGTATTCCTGTCACAGTTGCATACACCTTAATGGACCACTGGATCTTTGGGGAAACAATGTGTAAAATGGGTTCTTTCATCCAGAGTTTGTCTGTCACAGTCTCCATTTTCTCACTTGTACTCATTGCTGTGGAGAGATACCAGTTAATTGTGAACCCCCGTGGCTGGAAGCCCAATATCTCACATGCTTACTGGGGAATTCTTCTCATCTGGGGGCTTTCCCTTGTAATATCCCTTCCTTTTTTAATATTTCACCAATTAACAGATGAACCCTTCAAACACCTGTCTTTCCATAGTGATTTCTACAAGAACAAGGTTGCTTGCATCGAAGCATGGCCATCTCTTACAGAGAGGCTGATTTTCACCACCAGCCTGCTGGTTTTCCAGTACTGCTTCCCACTGGGGTTTATTTTTATCTGCTATCTCAGGATATTTGTATGTCTTCGAAGGAGACGCTTTAAAATAGACAGGATGAGAGAGAACGAGAGCAGGCTGAGTGAAAACAAAAGGATTAACATGATGTTGGTGTCGATTGTTGTGACTTTTGCAGCTTGCTGGTTGCCTCTCAATATATTCAATGTGGTCTTTGACTGGAACTACGAGGCCCTAATGAGCTGCAATCACAACCTGGCATTTACAATCTGCCACCTCGTGGCCATGATCTCCACGTGTATCAACCCCATCTTTTATGGGTTTCTGAACAGGAACTTTCAGAAGGATTTGATAGTCTTAGCTCACCACTGCAGGTGCTCAGCATCACAAGAGGAATATGAAAATATTGCCCTTTCAAATCTGCAGACTGATGCATCAAAGGGATCTCTGAAGTCAAACAATCCCCGTGTGGACATATAAAATAAGTCAAGAGCAGTTTCCAAGGTTCTGTATTTTGTAGGTCTTGGTCATGTTACCACCAAGTTCAGGGAAAGTCTTTGCCATTTAGTTCAGCAAAACCAGGATTATGCTCCCATAGGCACACTCTTAACAGGTACTTAATGATAGTATTAACACAGATAAACACTTCTAAGAGTCAAAAAGATCAATAATAATGAATTATAAACAGTATTAACATCTTACTTTTTTTAATCCACAGTTTCAAAGTCACTGGCATGCCACCTTAGCTCCAAAAAATTGTTTCCATTTCAGGCACTGATGTCCTCCCTAAAGACCAGTTTTCCCCAAGGAAACCCTGAACACTGGGGCATTCCTAACTTTGGCAGCTTTTCTCACAGTTCTCTGGCCTTGTGATTTTCCTGCCCTGCATTGACCCAGGCCCTGGTTTAATCTGCAGTTGACACTGCAAGGAAGGCCCTTGATTTTATCCTAAGCCTCTCCCTTCCAGCCCAGTCTGTTTTGCTTTAGTACCAGTTCAGCTCAGAAATTGTATTTTAACAAGGGAAAAGGCTGGAGTTGAAATTTTATATTTTTTTGTGAGCACTAAAACAGGAGCCACTTGATGTATTGCAAATTCCACTCAAATTGATGCTGTTCAAGATGAAATACACATTAAGCATTTCTCCTAAAAGCACTGCATTCCCCAAACCAGCAGTATTGATCCTTGCTTTTGCTCTTACCATCACCACTGCTCCTCACAACAGACCTTTTAGAAGCTCCATTATCAAACAAACACACACTGAATTCGGAGTGAATTTTGTTCTAGTGGCTTAGCCAGATTGCTCTTTCAGTAGAAAATTAGGTTTGCATTTTAATTTCAGCAACATCTTTCTCCACATTTCTGCCCTAGCAAGAGGCCACACAGAGCAGATGTGCTCATTTCTGTCCAATGTGTTTGGAAGCAGTTTCTTTTGTAGCACAGGCCAGAGAAGCCTAAAAGTGTATTCTTGAACACAGTTTTTCTCAAACTAAAACATTTTAAAAACCACTTTCCCGTGTGGTCACAAAAAATAGCCAAACTTGTTCTTTATCCACGCTACGGTGACAACATAAATAATCAATTCATATTGGGCTGCCTAAATACAATACTTAGAACACCTTAGTCCAACAACTCGCTTCCTCTTGTTCAAGTTAAATAGAACTGATTACTTGTATTGCTAAAGCCTTTTCTTCTTTTTCTTTTGAGGTTTTTAAAATCCTTGTTTCAACACTTGCACATAAAATTCCTTGTAATGTATTCCCTAACTTTGTCTATTTACAGATGCCCCGCTTAAAAGAATTAACATTTGAATTACAATGAGCTCCTTGATAACTCAGCTATGACAAAACTTACCTTAAGGCTATAAAATTCTCCCGGAGAGGGACCATAATTTTCCATCAGCATGCAGTTCTTAAAGGATTTCATGAGGTCACAGTTCTCTTGCTCCAGCATTAGTTCAGACTGTCTGCATCACTCTGCTCATCAGAGCTGCCCTGTGAGAAGAGACTCATGAGCATGGCAAGTGCTCCCTCACTCACAGGAGCAAAAAGACCCCTTGAAATCTCTCAGTGCCTGAGCCCACTGAAGCCAGAAGGACAGCCCCACTCCAGGAGCAAGAAAGGCACAATTAGCAACACGGTAATCAAGTCTGTGAGTGACAGCTCTGGAGCACTTTTGGCATCATTTAGTAAATTTTTCTAATTAGATCAAATATCACACACGTGCACTGGAGAGCATAAACCATAACTTAAACACCTGCCTTGTGCATCACAGAGAAGAAACCAGGAGACAGATAAATACCTGATAAATAGTCAGATTCTTGAGAGTCTCTTAGTATTGATTAGTTCCATTAACTGCACCCCTCTGGGCTCCCTTTATTTCTGGTTCAAACCACTATGAATGGTCAGAGGGGCTGGGATGTGCTTTGGTGAAGGGGAAGGGATGGAGCTGCTTCTCTGTTCCATCAGGGAGATTCCAGCATAATAAAGTTATCTCCATGGCACTTGCTTAACTGAGGGCAAATCTGATCCAGGAACTTCACTTTTCTTGGAGCCACCAGTGCCTGTACAGAAAGTCATCTAATACTGCCAGAGGATCATTCACTGAACAGGTCATGTTACCAAACGCTGGTGGCACCCCTGCAAGAGGCTGGACTCTCAAGCTGGATTTCCCTGAGTTTGGAGCACAGATCTCTCTCACTCTCTCCTATTTAAGCACAGAGTTTACAGCTTCAGGGTCCGTGCTGAAAGCTGTTTACAAACATGTGACATTCACAGTTTACTCTCATTTATTACTATTAGCACAACAGTTCAGGTTACTCTCAGTTCTCACAGAAGTATCTCAGAGAGTATTTAGTGTTTGAATCAGGCCCAGCTGAGATTCCCACGTGTGAGCTTGGCCTAAGTGGCTCCTATATCAGTATTCCCATCCCTTAGGCATGCCCAAGTGTGCTCAGTTTTACAGCAGAGGTGGGTCTAGTATCATGTCCCAAGTAGTTTAAATACAGCCACAAAATGAGCACTGGTTTAAATTACGTGATGCTGATGGATGGGCTTGGGCAGTGTGCATTAGCCAGGCATACAAAGAGATGATTGCCATGGCTTTTTGTAACACCAATTTTCTACTCACGATATCCTGGTCAAACCTAAGCAATCAATTTTTCCCTCCACTCTGAATCTTGCCATAAGAGGGTTCTTCATTAGCAGGTGGGAGCTGTCTGAGCAGTGACTTCTTCAGAATCAAATGTGAACAATAATACTTGTGCCTTGATTTCTTCTTCTCGTTCTGTCCTCACACTTCCATTTGACTCAAGTGCTGATGCTCCATTTCTGTCCTGAGCATTCAGCTATCAAGTATCTCTTCTTAATGCTGCACTTAGAAAAGTCATTGTTAACTGCACAGAGGATCATCACTGCCTTGAGGATGTGGCCCCCCAAGCTGTGTGCCCTCCCAGCACATCCACTGGCTCCATGTGCATCCTGAGCCTGAATTTCCAGGCAAGCCAGTAGGAGTGAACTGGCTCTGACAGCAACAGGAACAAAGAACAGTTGCTTGTTTTAAAAGCAGAAGTGTTATGGACTCCAGTGTGCTGTGTGATGGTGATAGCTGTACCTGCAACATGCACTACTTAGAGAGGACTCGAGTTAAACTGACAAGTGTTACCTTCTGTTGTGTAATACTGATAACTTCATTTTCCCTTATTTTATTGGTATAGCAAGCAGACAAAATTCTAACAGCCTTTCTCATCAGGAAGTTGTTACTTGACCACCGAATTGTGGAATATTTTGCACTGGAAGGGACCCACAAGGATCACCAAGTCCCAGCTGGAGGACTGTGAGCTTCCTCAGGGGAGCAGCAACACTGATTTCATTATGGAAAACTGGAGGGGGAACCTGAACTCCCAAATGCTATTCCAATGTACAGACTCTTGGGGTGGTTTTTTTTTTTTAAATCTGCATCAGAGCTTTGTTCGTGTGGTTCAGTCATGTAGACCAGACTAACGTATTTATAAATATCCTTGTAAATGAACATACCTGTCTGTGTATTTTATGGTTCATTGGTCTAACTGTAAGCACATATACCTAGGGTTAGATACTTGGGAACTGGCACTCATTGTGGAAATGACTCCACTGATTGATTATTGACTGTAATTCTGTCTGTGGACAAAGGCAGTGCCAGTGCTGTTTCTGATTTAAAGGCTGTGATTGCTCCCATCGACTGAGAAATAAATATTACCCTGTGTAAAACTGCCACGGTGCCCAGCTGGTGAATTGTGCTGTCTGTAATGGGGATGGGACTGCTCTCCTGGGCCCAAAGGCCAAGAATCACCAAAGGGCCAAGGACAAGCACAAAGCCTGCTCAGATGGAAAGGGTGGCCACAGAGCAGCCAGAACATGGCTCAGGGGCACAAAGACACTTGGGAGGGGACTTGCCCAGAGTATAGAGGTCACGAAGGAGCTGCTGATGGGTTGGAGAAGAGCACACAAAGACTGCTCTGAGGAAGAGCAGTGACCTGCAGAGCTGTCCCGAGAAACAAATGACACTCCAGAGATTGCAGTGAGCCAAGGTGACACTAAAGCACCAGGATGAGCCAAGAGAAGAGAAATAAAAAATTAAAGACACGAAGGAAAATTAAAAAGCAACAGGGTGTGCGGCAAACAAGAAAAAAGAATTAAAATGGGAATAGGCAGCTTGATAAAAGGAGACACAGAAAATTTAAAAGCTAAGGGGTACAAGGCTGAACTGAAAAAAAATGAAAATAGGGAGAGAAAAATAGATAAAAGTAGACATAGAAAAACAATACAAAAATGAGATGAGAGCAAATCTATAGCAGAGCTCTGAGAAACCTTACAATGGAGGGTCAGACGGGCAGCTGATGTACTAAGTGGAACCTCATAGACTCCATAAATACAAAACAACACTGTCCTTTCAATTCTCTGCTAATAAGACCCTTAGAAATATTCCACAATGGCAGGCTTAGAATTATCTTGTCTGGTATCACTCATTTTTAAACAAGGTTCCTTTGGTTTCTATGCAAATGCACTGACTGATGCTTTTTATTTCATTTCATTTGATTTCATTTCATTTCATAGGCTTCTCCATTAGTCACAGGCTATTTACATAATGTGATGGAATTGGCACCTGTGAGGAGCAATTCTCTGAGCAGAATTCACTTCACCTAGTGAGGAACCCTTGTTAATTCACACAGCTATTAGGGCTCTAAGAGCTCCATGAACTAGTTCTTCTGACCAGGAATGGCTACTGGAGCCACAAGAAGCTCTCAAAGTTTGGGTTCCCTCTAAAGAGAATCCCTCAAACCCCCTTGCCAGCTGCATTTTTCGGTTGGAGGCTCCTGCAGTGCTGAATTCCATGAAGGCAGAGCCGGAGGTGGCTCGGAGAGGCACAGATTTCCCGGGCACTGCTGCAGTGACCCTGCACAGCCCCCACCCCACAGGCTCCCAGGGCACCCTCACATTCCCCAGCACACTCAAATCTGTCCCATCCTCAACACAGGCCAACAGATTTTTCTATTAACAAGCTACAGAAAGACTAGTTTTGGGACTAAAATCACTTGGATGGTACAGTTGTGTCAGATGATTCCATGCTTTAATTTCTACCTCGAAGCCATCTCAGGATCAGGCATCATTACAACCACTAAAAACCACCCCATGACTGTGGTCTGATCATACTCCCATATTTCCTTAAGTAGTTGGCCAATGGAAGCCTTTTAATCCACATCAGTTTGTTGGGTTTGGGGGTGGGGTTTGGGTTTTGTTTGCTTTTCCAATAAATTCAACCACTGTTTGTTACACATGAGAAGTAAATCTAGGCAAGAATAAAATCCAAGAAGCTTTGTGTAGATCAAAACAAGCAAGGAAATCCCAAAACAGTCTCCCCACAGCCAGCTGTCCCATTTTTCTGGAATTATCCCAACAAAACCATCTAGCTGCCCTCCCCTTCCACATACCTGCAGGAACCTAAAGAGCAGCTATAGCCTCACAGTCCTTACCTATTCCCATTGCCTCTTGGGCAGATTCCACTGCTAAAGGAGCTCTCTGTGGCTGCAGAAATGAATGCCAGACAGAGTGGGTTTGGGGGAAGGAGCAGGGCAGGATTGCAAGGCTTGGTGTGCTCTTACAGCCAGAAGAGCCCGGGGACAGGGGCTGCTCCAGCTGTGCTGCAGGGTGGGCACTGCACATCCTCACGGGGTGCCTCCAAGTGTATTCTCTTTCAGGCAGCTCCAAAGTGAAGGTCGGAGAGACCTTGCCACACCCACGGGGTAAACCTTCGGGAGGACAATCAGCCAGCAAATTATCTCTTTTAAGATAGCCAGGCCAGGGTTTCACTATTTGTAAAGAACATCTTTATCAGTCAGCCCAGCAAGGCTGTCAGCATGGCAGGACACCCTACCCAGCCCACATTTACATTTGTGCATTTCAGGTGGCTTTACATCTCTTCTTGCCTCCAGCTCTTTATTCCCAGCCCTTTCTGAGGGTGTGAGCAGGTCAAGTTCTCACTTACACCAAATGCACCGTGCAGAAATCAGCCTTAGGGATCTCCTCCTCGCCACTGGTGTCATTTGTCATTCGTATCGACCAACACCGCCTGTGTGTCCGAGGCAGCCTGAGCTCTCTCCTCAAACTGCCTCCCAAGGTCGCTGCCTCAGGCACCGTCTGTCTCCAGGCTTTGGCTCAGGTGGGAGCAGGAACGGTGGGAAGTGTCACACCCCGATGGCTTTGAATGCCATCACCATGTCAGTGACCACAAACGGGAGCCCAAGGGAGCACATTCCTCACCACCCACAGTCCTGGAGAGCTGCACAACTGTTGTGGTGGTGGTCAAAAAAGCAGCAAAGCAGCATCTTTACAGCAAGCAAACTAACACACACACACTCACTCACACACACACACACTTTATTGTTTTTCACACACCGTTATATACAGTTGCAGTGGTTACTTGTCACTTTTTGATAGGTGCTTTCTCTTATATTTCTCCTAACAAAACTTCTTATTGGTAACTTTTAAGTGTTGTAACTTGCAGCCTATCCCCAGCCATCTCCTCCACATTCTTGTTTACATTCTTTCTCCATCCGTGTGCCTTCCTCTTTTAAGGATACACCACAAAGTTGTCAAGCTTAATGTCAGCACTCAGGGGGTCAGCAGACCCACTGTCCACCACCACACAGAACCTCCTGCAGTCAGAAGCCCCAAACCTAAGGGAGGCAAGGGCACAACCACCTTTCAAAGTGCTCCTTATTAACTAAAAACCAGCTTCAATCTTGCCTGTATTTAGGCTTGCAAACCAAACCATCTGTATCATCAGCTGAAGGGAGGGAAGTCCTGTGACTGACCAGGAACAACATTGCTGGTTTCTAATTAAAGATGAACTCGAGACTCCTTTCAAAATTGGCCACAGAATTAGTATTGAATCAAAAGCAAAATCTGAGTTGACTGAAAGGTCAACAAACTCAGGGAGATAATTACTGCTTGATGTTCCAGGAAACCCAAGCACTGACACTAAATGTAAAAAATAAAAAAAAAGCGTTTGATGAACGATAACAAAAACTTTCTTTCTTCCCATCTCCATCATGCAAACAGATCAGGCCCAGAGATAGTGAGGGCATTATGCAAGAAAACCCCAGCAATCATGGGAGCCCGAGTAAAACCTCACATCTTCATTCACTGAATTACATGAAAAATCAAATATTTCAAGGGAAAAGTAATTTTTTTTTGGTGTTAGTATAATTTAATTTGCCAACTGATCGATTTTCAGAGTTGATTAGTTTTTGCTTTATGCCCTTGCCTCGTCCTAAAGGAAAATAAACAGTGTACTAAAATTTTAGGAGCGCTCAAGTCATGTCAAAAGGCTGAGGTGGGAATTAAAATACTTTCAGTGTGTTGTTGCAGGGAGCAGACCTGCAGCAGCTTTACAAAAAGCATCTGAGAATAGCAACAGCAAGTTATGAGCAAAACCAAATTATGAACAAAGAAAAATTATGAACAGTCAAATTAATATAATCAAGGGCTGCTGTACATCTGCTGCTAAGAAATAATAGCTGCTCCTTGTTTCCCTGAAAAAGCTCAAAAAACTCAGCTGCTAGTTTAATAATTAAATAGAATTTAAAAATACACAGAGTGACTGAACCACTGAGGACAAGAAGGGGCCTCTTGAGATCATTGAGTCTCACCCCCTGTGCTCCACAAGATAAAATGCTTTCTCTGAAGTAGAATCATAAATTTGCCTAATTAAAACCTCAACAGATCACTGCTCCTGGGAGGGCTGGCCACGGAGGGGCCACGCTGGCTCTCCTGCTGGGGCAGGTCGCTGAACCCCTGCTGACCCCGCTGGGAAGCTGGTGCTGCTCCAGCTCAGCATCTCCCCATCCCGGAGGATTCCTTTTCCTCTTTGTTCGTATCACTGACAACCCGGGAGCTGAAGCCTCTCAGACAAACCAGAGCCCCCCATGGAGGCCACTCGAGCTGCCAGCGGTGGGCAGACGTGCTGTGGAGCTGCTGATGAAGCAGGCAGGAGCCTGCTATGGCTGGGCAGATGTGCAAACAAAAAGTTATACTTTTTTCCCTTTTTTTTGCACCCAACAGACCCAAACCGGAGCTGAAATCAACAGAAATCAGTTATCTGCCCACTGCATCTGTGGGATTCTGGTGGGCTTGGAAGTTAGTATTTCAGTACAGCAAAACCACCTTGGATGACCAGAATCCAGAGATCCTACAAATTACTGCCATCTCCATTTTAAATTAAATACACCTAGAGGATGCTTGTCAAATTTGATCTTCATGAATATGTGTCAGCCTTTTATGACTGACATCACCTGTTTTACCATGGGAGCAATCCAACTGGTCCCCCAGGCAGGTATTACTCCCATGCCACCTTTAGCAATCAGACTAGCACGTGTTTCCTCCAAAGGCTGATGGTGCTCAGAGTTGGAATGAGATGCCCTGGACAGAACACACAGCCTGGCCCCCAGTCCCAGCCCTGCTCACCATGTGCTGCTCCTGCTATGCCTGTGCTGTTTCTGCCTTCCAGCACTGGGACTGCCATGGATAGGTTCAAAAAGAAGGCTTTGATGCTGCCAAAACATCTGCTCACCACAGCACAGGCCTGTTTTCTGGAGGCTGAACTGTGCTGTGCACCCTTCAGCTGAGCCCTTCGTGCTGCAGGTTCACATTCCTCAGCCCTGCATTTCCTCACGTGGCTTTCCCTCCTGCTCCTCTTGCCAGCCTGTGTGCCTGGATTTCAACGTGCTTTGACTCTGATGTTATTTACCCAGATGGGAAGAAAACAAACTTACCCTCTAGGCAATGAAATGAGTCCTTCACTCCTTGAGAAACCTCCTTCCACCGTTCCCCCACACCCACCATCAGCACAGGGTGTCACTTCTGCAGCACAGACAGACAGACACCCCGAGGACCAGCCAGCCCTGTGCCCACCAGCCCCTGCCCAGCTCTCTGGGCACAGCTTCCACAAAAAGTCTAGTGGAAAATCAGGTACTGACAACTCTTTCTTTGCTAAAGATGCCCACATCCCAGGTCAGCTTTAGGTAACACTGGGAAAAAACCCAGCAATTTACTTAAATTGCTCTAAAGAATTTTTGGTAGACCAAACACTCCTTTCAAAGCAAATGATTAGGGCTGTATAAACCCCATTCTTTTTACTCTACTGCTCAGCATTTAGATTAATCTCCTGACTAGTTTTAACATCTCAGCAGTCACCCTCCTGCAAAAATGAACACTTTGCAGTCAAAAAGCCTTGAAAGGCTCCCGAATTCCCAGGGGGTGACAGAGGTACAAAGGCATCTCCTTTGCACAGCCATGAACCTTCTTAAATCCCCCCCAGCTGCAAGCAAGACAGAAATCTGGCTCACTTCAAGCACTGAGCACATCAGAAATGAACCCCTTTGGTGGGCAGGATCAGGGGCAGGAAATGTATCCTTCTCTGGGGTGCTGATGGGGAGATGAAGGTTCCACCCAGGCTGAGTTTCCAGAATACCTACGGGAAATGGATCATTCCTGTCTCAAAACTCATCACACGCTTCTGGAATCCCCCAGTGCTCAGCTTGCTCTACCCAGATTTTCAGTTTCCCTCTCCCTCCTCCTCCTCCTCTCTCTGGGAAAGAGCAGAGATGACATTTCTCACAGGATTTAGCAAGAACATCTGCGTGATGCAACAACCTGAAATTCAGGTTAACCCATCAGGACAATGAAAATCGAAGGTTTGATTCTGGGGGGAGGGGGACCTGAAAAAAACAAACAAACAAACCCCAACCAACCAACCAGAAAAAGCCCAAACCAAAATAAAACACCAACAAACTTGGGAACTTTTAGCAGCTGGAGTGTCCAGATCAAACAAGTTGTTTCTGTCCACTTGGGTCATTTTTTCATGAAAAAATAACTGCTCAGATGGAGGTCTCCAGTTTGGAGCAACATCTTTGCCATCTCAAGCTCAACGTGAGCTCGAGCTTTCTGAGGGAAATCAGCGTCCTGCCAACACAATAACTCAACTTCTCCTGTGTGAGCATTTTGCTCTTCAAATCCTTTTTAAGTGTGAAGCTGCTGGATATCACAAAGAATAGGTGTTTGCAGATCAACTGCCTCATTTTAAGTGAAACAAAAGGCCAGGACAAACTCAGCTCTAGATCCCTGCCCAGGTTTGCTTCTTCTGCTGTGACTCCCAGCAGTGCCTGTGAGGACCAGACCCCCTTTGTGGATGTTACTGGAGCACCTGCAGTGCTTCCTGCACCAGCAGAGCCAACTCTTCTCTACCCAAGAAACCCAGACCTCTGTTTGCCAAATTACCACACCTTACACCAACACTACTATCAACAGTGTTCAGACACTGTGTTATCAATGAAGTTATGCAGCTGCATTTAGACAGAGCCCTAAAATAATCCAGACCTGCTTTGTGCATGAGCTCTCTGCCGAGCCCCACCATCATGCTCACCATTCTGCAAATAAATCCACAATTTCCACCTATTTTTTTCCTGCTGGCCTCCATGTGGATAGAAAGAGCCTGCATTCATGAAACAATCGGATTTATTTTTTGCTCAGTTCAAAAAAGGAGGAAGGGAAAAATAATATCCAAAAGTCTTTCCCTGTCTCACTCTTATTGTATTGACATTTTGTTATCTCTGGAGCCTCAGTCACGAGGGCTGATGGAATTACTTCAGTCCATAATAATTACTTGTCTACATCATAAAGCTATTATGGCTCTATCTGTCATTATGAGCCATCCTTGTTTGGCCAAGGCAGCAGGTTGTGTTGGTCACACCTGTAGAACAGCCTGGGTTGGGCAACTCAGATAACAGCAAGTGCCTGCACGAGGCACCTTGCAGAATTGTTCATTTTCTTTGAAAAAGAAGCAAATCAGCAAAAGTTTCCAAGGAGTGGTTGTTTTATTGCTGTATTTCCTGTTAGTCTTTTATGGGTACAAACCATTTATGCATTGTAGCAAATCGAGGCAGTATCATGCTTAGATTGTACCTAATTAATTTTTCATACTAAAAAGCCTCTCGTTGCCAGATGGCTGATATGTGGCTGTTTAGAAACCAGAAGGTATCAGTCAGAAAAAAGACAAACCCATCAGCTTTGTTCACTGAGCTCCTTTTCTATGTATAGGCTTGCTAGACCAACTGTACCATATACCTTTGTACAGGGAAGTCTTTCAAGAGAAGCACAAGTCTTTATGATTTTAATGCACTTCTCTGTCCTTCAGAATTATTCCTTCTCATTTCAAGCCATCACTCTCCAGGGTAAAATACAGGGGCACAGAATATTTGAGTTACCTTTCACTGGGTCAAATGTGTCATCATCACCATCACCATCATCACCATCATCATCATCTAACCAGGGGCCCTGGAGAAAGATGCACATGGAAACTGAGAGACTGGGTCTGCTGTGGTTCCTTTGCCACCTCCAAGGTACAATGTGCTGGCAAAGGAGGAGCATCCCCACCAGGAGAGCCGAGCAAGGGACAGGGAGCGCTGCCAAATCCAGCCCAAGCACAGTCCAAGGCTGTGCTTGCCAGAGCCTGGGCAGAGGGGAGCACAGCCCCATCTCCCTTCTGCACAGGTGAGGCCTGGGCTTACACCTACAGGGCAAAGGCATTTCTGCCCTGCTCATTCCAGCTACCTGCTGGCTAACATTTGACAGAATGTCACAGGGAAAGGAAAAAAGGGCTCCTTAATTATAGTCCTTCTGTTGTTCCACGCGGGGGTTTTATTGAAAGAGAAAAAGCATGGAGAGCAGCTAATCAGCTGCTCCTAACAGATGAAGGTCTGGAGATTGATTTTTCAAGTGATTAGTGGTGCAAAACCACATTTTCACAACTCAAAATCTTTGCATTTTTACCCAACAGCTACTTTCATTAACCAAGGAAGGCTCAGAGAGGGACAGTCAGCAGCCAACACCAGCCTCAAGTACTGGTGGCTTTATTGCCACAGCACACAGCTTTGAAAACCTCTATTGCAGCTTTGCTTCCATAGTCCCAAGAGCTTCTTCACAGGTTCCACATGCAGCTTAATTAGAAGCAAAAGCTGTTGCTCTGCCTTTGCACACATGATTCTTTCAGGACAAAATGCCATTCAGCTTCACCCCACCCATTCACTGCCTCCAGCAGCATTAATACCATCACCCCTAAGCTCGAGTTAGAAGCTCTAATGACAGCAGCTGCCAGCAGCCTGTGGGCTGGAATAGCAATGGGAATGGCTTAGAGACAGATGATATACCCTGAAGGGAGCTAACAGTAAGCATGGTGGCATCAGGCAGCCTGTATATTTGCTGTGCTCCTTTCCGTAGGTGCCACAGTCCCTCAAGGTATGGTGGGATCAGGAGCACCAGGGGACCAGCACTCACCAAACACACCTTGGGACCAAAGTCAAGCCACTAAAACTACAGTCAGAAAGCCAGTTGTATGGATCAATAAGTAGGTTTAATTTAAACCTCCAAAAAGGGCAGTATTAGTAAAATCATTTGTCTACTGCTCATTAAAGGCAGAAGTCAGGGAGGGTTCACCAGCTTCTCCTGAGGAGAAACCCACTGCCTGATGTAGGAGTGTCACAAAATCCCACATGCCCCAACCTCCCCTTCCCAGCCTATGGCACTGACAGCAGATTCAAGCACTGGCAATAGCCAAGTGATGGTTTCCTGAACCCTGAATGACATCAGACATCAGTGCAAAGTACCCAGTCAGGGATGTTTCTCCTCTCCCTTCTGTAGCTTTAAAATCATAAAAATATAAAGTAACACGTATAGGACCTGGGAGTAAAGGCTGATACCTCGTGCTTACACGGGCTTGCAGACAATTTCACTGCAGTTCTCAGTGGAGTTAATTCATGCACGGTGAGCCCATGGTGTTATCAAGATATGAGAAGGAATGCATTACATAAATATATATTTATCATAGGGAAGGGAACAGCTGAGACCAATTTTCATTTTTTCTTCTGCACTTAGACATGCTTTGTAGATATTTTCCTTCAGCAAATGACTCAATCCATCATAATTAAAGTAACACAATATAATCTTTCCTTTGATTTAATTGCTTCCCTTCTACCAAATACACAAGTTCAAAATACATTCAAAGCAATATTTAAAATAGAAAGATTATTTTCAAAATTAGCACAAATCTCCTAATGGGCACAGAATTACATGCTGGGAGTCTTGCAATGCATTGGGTTTTGGTACTTAATTTTAAACGATTTCCAAGATATGCCAGCATGAATCTGAGCTGATATTTCCCAAGGAACCCTAATGCACTTGGGTATTCAAATCCCTCAGAAGAACAACCTTCTTCCCCCACATGCTCAGGGCAGAGCTGCTCCTCTTGGAGCCAGCACAGAGCCCCCAGCCCATGGGGGGAGCAAGCCCTGTGCCCTCCCAAGGCATCTGCACCATCTGCACCTCAGGTACTTACACAGCTCAGCAGCAAAGCCACGGGGAAGGTCACAAAAGAAGTCAGGGATGAACAGAAAGACACCGAGGAGAAGCTCAGTGTCCCTTGCTTTGACAAAGATAGGGAGAGGCAAGGGCCTCGTGCCCCAGAAACTTTGCTTGCTGCCACCGGACAACTTAAAAGCTTGCACTAAGAGCTCCATGAGCTTGCCCCAGGTTAAGCACATGTACATACAGATGTGTTTGTTAGACAGCAAACCAGAGCTGTGCTCGGAGCATTGGCACTCTCCTGAAACCACAAGGCAAGGGAAGAAGAGCAATTCAACATCACCCCAGGTAATGAGTGCAATTTCTTCTCTCCTTTCCTTTTGTGTGCCACCTCCTGACTTTGGTTGCCACTTCTTTCCCTCGCTGTACCCGCTGAATATTTAATTCCATGCCCAGGCTCTGCTATGGGAAACTGCCAGTGGTGAAACTTCTTAGGCAAAGCTCATCCCACCCTACAGTTCCACCAAGCTGCTGCTGTCCCAGCCCCCGAGGGCGACTGGTCTGTGCCCACCTGGGGGACAAGGAGCTCTGGCCCATCCAGCAACCCCCAAGAAGAAATCAGATTTTTATGTGGCTCCACACCACTGCAGCAAGGCACCCACGATGGCAAGGGGAATTACAGGACCAATTACAGCCACCAGCTGTCTGTAGAGTCAATTAGATCAAAAAATAATAAAGACATCAAGAAAATACCTCTGCTATGACCTGAATTTTAGAGCCTAAATGCTGGGGACCGTTTCAGCTGCGGTTTGCTGAGCAGCACAGAGCGCTGGTGCCATCTGCTGTTCCGGCAGGCACAGGCACAACACGAAACAGCATCACCAAAGAAAATGCCTTGATTAATTCGTGTCTGGCATAAATGAAAATCCTTCAGATGCCTGAGGGTCTCCTGTGGCAGTTTAAGGATAAACGGGGTTTTAGACAAGATTTATTTACATGGGAAATATCACAAGCAAATCCTTGCTGGCACAGTCCTTGATGCTTCGTGAAATTAGGCACAATGCCCTTCCAGAAGCAAAGAGTGGGATGGCAACGGAGATAGACACTTTTAGGGTGAACGTCCTTTTAGCTTTAGCTTAGTTAGTTACTTTTAGCTCCTCAGCCAGGAGCTTAACTCCTGCAGCTCAGAAATCCAGCTGTCCCAAAGAGAATGGCACCCAGCTCTCCCTCTAAACATTTATCTGCTATTTAGGATGCATAAACTCAGCTTCATGTGCGAAACCCAGAGCCTGCTCTCATCCAGCTCCTCCTCTGAAGCACTTCCAGAGGATCACAATCCCCACCTGGAAAACTGCCTTTCAAGGTGCCCAGTTTGTACCCAGACCTGGCACGGACAGCAGGTCTCGAGACATTGGCGCGAGTCTCACAAGGGAGGATATTATTTTGCTGGGTCCCAATTCAGCTGCTTTGCGTGAGAATAATTTCCACTGTCCTTCCAGGGTGTTATTTATACTGACAATTGGGCTCTGCCTCGAGCACTTAAGCCTTCTGTCCAGCCAGAATCTGTGCCTCTGCCTACCCATGCCAGTCCCCAAACACTGGCAAAAGGTGCCGTGCCACGCACACAAGGCAGGGAGAATATTCCCACCAGAGCACGGGCAGTATGTTTAACTTTTAAATATCCCTGCTTGTGGGCACTAAAAGCTGCAAACTTGGGGGCCAGAGGTGCTCGTGTGTCCGTCAAGAGAGCTGCAGCTGTTGGGATGGCATCCTGAGCACGCAGGGGGAGCTTCTGCCAGAGCTAAAAACAGCAGGAGCGAAGTGCCGGCCATCCACACGCTGCACATGCTCTGGCCATCCCTGGCTGGGGCACACCGAGGGAAAAGGCTCTGCTTGGAGCTGTTTGCTCAGGAATTTAACCCCATTTCCTAAGCACCAAAGGGAAAACCCAAGTGTAGGAACCACTGCCATGATGGAAAATGGAATGAGAGATCGTGATGAACTCGATCTTTTCTGCTTTAGCACGTAGGATGCTCAGGGAAGGGGCAGGATAAAAGAATCCTCTGTGGAAATATCTCAGCTCTCGATGCATAAAACCTAGACCCACAGAAAATTGTGACATGTTTTGCAGAGCTGTATCATGATGCAGCCTCAGAGCCTTGCCAGGACCCAGCTGGGGGGGCACATCAGTACAGTGTCTCTGGAGATATCAGGGCAAGTGTCCTGCCCAGGACTGGCAACCATCCAACAATGTTCACCACTCCTCAAACTGCCCGTAGATAAATCTGTACAGCCCAGTCTGGCACTAGTTTAAGTTGCAGTGGAAAATATATTAGATACATCAAAATACCTGAAATTAAACCCAAGGGAATGCTGTCAGAAAGCAGCTTCAGGAGAGCTGGGAAAGCACCCAATAAAGGGTTGCCTCGAGGCAGCATCTAGTAATGTCTCTATTGCAACACTGTGAGTGAACTTTAATTTGGGGTTTGCCAGTCTCCCCCATTAAAACTCTGCTCCTGGGATTCAGCATGTGGAGAGCAAGCAGGCACCTCTGCTAAATTGCTTTCAGAAGTTAACCCTGACAGATGACTGAGGATATCTGCCTGCAATCCCACTTCTGTTATGTAGTAACACAATTCTAAATTGCCCACACTCATCTGCAGTCCTTTCCCACCACATTTGCTCAATCCCCTCCAAGTCTCCAAATATGCACCAGCGTAATTTAGAAGAGTATTTGGCTAACATGGTCAGAGATAATCTGAATTTATGAGATACCCACGATAAGCACCTGGGTTAAAACTACTGACATGTTTGGCTCACTGAGAACATCAGATCTTAAATGGAACAATGGCAAGCGAAAGGTCAAACACGTCCTGTTGTCCAAACACAGCCCTCAGAGAAACCTGCATTGCTCCTCTGAAGGCAGAGGAACCCAACCAACCCAAATGTGGGGCTGGTTAAAGAGAAAGGCAGCCCAGCCAGTGCTGGTCTCAGACTTGGTTCTGTTTAATCAGCCTTGGCTCAGTGTGCTGGTGAGTCCAGTTTCAGACAGGTTTGACTAAGCGTACCCAGCCAGACTTGGGTGATTCCACCAGTGTTTACCACCCACGTGGAGACCTCAGCGTGGGAAGACAGGAGGGAAGGCTTGGGGAGCCTCCCAGCACACACCCCACAGCCCCCCCACTGCCTTGGGGCCTCAGGCAGGCTGTGACATCCCCTGGCAATGACCCCTCTGTGTGACTGACACCTCCCAGAGCCTCTGCCCTGCCCACAGATGGTTACCTTGGACTTGGAGTCATGTTCTCTGCGCCGCCCTGAGGCTCTCACCAGCAATGGGCACCTACCCCAGCTGGGTGCCCTGGCACACCTGCCTGCTCAGCATCCTCTGTGCCAGGAACTGCCCCCAAGCAGCCTCTGACTGCCACAGGTAACCCCTCTCTGGGAAACAGCCTTCCTGGAGCTTCTCCCTCTCCCAAAATTCATAGCACTGCCAAGCTCCCTCCCTATCCCCAGCTCACTGTGAACACCAGTGGATTCCCAGCTTCTCCATGCAAGGGTGGGAAGATGTGCTGGTTTTTCTCAAGGAACGAGACATTTCTGCCTGAACTCTGAATGCAACAGTTAGAATTAATTCAGTTTTCACTGTCAAAACCATCCCAGACACCAACTTGCCAGCGAAGACATCTAATCTCTCCACAGGGCAGGTCCATTCATTTTCACACCAAGACTTTCTGCACTTCGCATTTAGAAATCTCTCTTGGAAAAAAAAAAATTTCAAGACAAAATCACTGCTCATCAGCCTCAGAATTTGATGGGGTAGAAATTGAAATGTCACTTCAGAGGCCTCTGTCAAGGCACTTCAGGAAGAAGGGCCCCAGCATTTGTGGCCTTTGCACCAGCTGCTTTTCCATTTTGGGAAGGGTTTAAGATGGCTGGAATAGCCAGTCTCTTCCCACCACCCCAGCATTCAAACCAGCGTCAAAAGTTCAGCTGATAATTATGCCATCAGGAGGTGAATAATAGTTGAAATTCCTTGGGCTGGGTTGTCTAGCAAGGGGATCCAAGTAAATCCCATTGATTCGTGGCAGAGTTGCTTTCCCAGAGGAGAAGGGGAGCATCCCTACACCACAGTCCGTGTTGGAGGGCAGGATCCACCCACCCTTGAGCCCTGATGGTCTGGGTACAACTTGCAGTGACATAAAAAAATGCCACAGCCACTACTAACAGTGCCAGGAGAGATGCTTTAGCTACAACTGGTTTATACATTTTCTCACAGTTTCTGGCACTCAGCATGAATGAGGCAGGAAGGTAACTAGAAAAATTTAGGAGCCTGTGCTTGCAGGAAACCAAACTACAAGCCATATTTTCAAACTGGGAATCTGGGGAAGACCTCCAGAAAGCCACAGAAGGTAACTAACTCAGTGTGCAAGGTTCTGCAAACCAGCTGGGTTATTTTCATGGTCCCAAAACTGATGAAGGGTGGCAAAGCCAAGCCTGAACAGTCTAACCCCACTGCTGGAGTGGCAGACAAGAACCACTTTGGCTATAGACACTTCCAGAGCGATGGGCAGCCTTGTTTGGGGCTCTGCCTCCACACAAAGCAATTCCTCCAAGCAGGAATCTCCACATGCACTTGCTGCAGTAACACTGGGCACAGGCACAACCCCCCACCCCAGAAATGCCCTCTCTCCTGCCCCTCCCCTACACAGCACCTCACTGAACACTGCACCTTGCTTGAGATTTAAGTGGATAATGGCCCAGGGCCTCTGCCAGCATCAGGACATCACTTCAGCTCCCATGAGCTTTACACAGCTCTCCTGCCCAGCCTGGAGGATGCTGGCATGAAACTCTTCAAGCTGGCTCCACCAAAGCCCAGCTATCTCCCTGCATTCCTCAGCATTTGGGGAGAAGCTCAGGTTTTCTTTATATCCCAAGTGAATAGGAAATTCTTTACATTCCAGACCTCTATAAGAGGGTCCTGCTTCTAATGTTTTCCTACACTTCTCTTTCAACGTGGAGAGCCACAATCGACCTGAGCTGGCATCCTTCCAGCACTCAGGACTATTAGCATTTCAAATTATAAGCAATTACTGATCTGGCCACTGTTGTATTTCACAAGGCTGGACCTGTTTTGTCCCAGCTAATGGTGCCACTCTGTTGACTTTCAAACAGGCTGGGGGGAACAAATTGCTGCAGTTTATTCCCATCCAGCTGACATTCCCGCCATGCCATCACTCACAAGCAGGGATCTGAACATTAGAAATGTAACCCACCACCCCAGACAGCCTTCAGACCTCAGAGGGGAGCTGGTGGAGAGGAGACTTTCCGCTTCAAGACTCAGCCCTGACTCAAGCTGCTGGCAGCAAGAGCTCCAAAACCCAATTGATGGCTTACAGAGGTGAGTAGCATTTTAATTTCTAGCATACTAATCCTGTTCTCAGGATGCTTGAGGGCTTTTCAGGGGTGGGGAGAAGAGGCAGGGACATGATTTTCAATTTCAGACAGCAGCATCCCCCTTGCTGGCACACCGAGCCCTGCTCTTACCTGTAGGCTCATCCAGGGTGGTCAATTTGAACATCCTGGCAAACCAGGAGCTCCAACCCCACAGCATGTCCGGCTCAGTCCTCCTGCCTGCACCCAGGAAGCCAAGGAAGATTGTGGTTTCCAAAGCAAGAGGGGACTCCACTGCCAACCAGAACATCCCAGCTCCACAGCACAGGTACAAGAGGTGAAGCCATGATGAGCTCTGCTCCCCCAAAGCATCTCACTTTGTTCATGGGGTGCTTTGCAAGCAGCTGCTCCATCAAAGGTTCATTTAATGTCTTGGGCTGAGAGAAGGGGCAAGTGTCTAGCACAGCAAGAGACCACCAGTAGTTTAGGCTCAGACCACTGCTGGCTTTCACTAGATTAACTTTTCACTGAAGAAAACCTTTTCATGAGAGGGGAACAAAGAGGGTGTGAGCAGAAAACCTTTACACCAGTTGTAAACAGAATCAGATATGAACTAGCACGCAATGGATTGAGGGTGAAAAAGATAAATAATTCATGCCTCACTTTTCTGAGGAAATGGCATTAAAATCTCAGGGTCTGGGCACTGCACGTCTGTGGTTACAAAGCTACAGCTCTGATTTATACTGAGTCAAGTGCAAGCTAAAACCAGGCCTGGCTTTCTACATGGCCTTTGGGTGGAAATGAACATATTTGCTTCAGCACTGGGGTTGCTCAGCAGGCCCCCAGTTTTGTATGACACCAGCTGCTTCCATATCAAATGCTGTCCACGTAGTTAAAATTAGACTGATCCTATTTCTGGTTGGGTTTGGGCTGTGCAGCCACTGTCCCCCTGTGTGTGGGCTCCTGGCAATGGACAGGCACCAGCCAGGCACACAGCACTTCGTGGGAGCCCAAATGCCATGGATATTCATTCAAACTAACCTTTCCTCCTCCCTGGGCACGGGGTATGGCACGTGTCACTGTCACAAGAGCTTCAACTGTCCTGGCTTGATGCTTTCTGGAGAGAGACAATAATCATTAGAGCAGGGGCACACTTATTCTTCATTCAAGAAACACCTGTGCAAGTGATTTAATTTCATGCATCACTTTTTGCCAGCCCAATTTTCTGTGAAATGGCTTGGGGTTTGTAGAATTATTTCCCGATAAAAAGCTTCCTTTGACTTTACAGTGACAGATTAATTTAGGCAACTTGAACAATGATGGTTTGGGGAATTAACACTTTTAACTGCTTCACAGTCCCCATCTTAGTTCTACAAACACGCCTCTGAAGTGCTTAGTGATATTCTGATTATTTGCACCTTTTAAAGGCATGATTAAAATGCATGACTTCTGTGTAAAGCTCCAAGGCTAGAAGAGTTTTCTTTACCATGTTTTACAGTGCAACAGGTAGGTCCCTGCTTTGAGCTTTCTGGTGACATGGGACACATGCCGTGGGCTGACCCTCCTCTGACCACTGCAGTTCTTCCAAGCTTGATTATGTGCTGCACTCTGGCTCCCAGCAGTTTGGGATAATTACACAAGCTCTTGGAGCAGACTCAAACTCTCATTTAGATGCTAAAGCTGCCCCAGCTTCTTTGGTGAAGAGATCAGAGGTAGGACCTGGTCCAGGCACAGGACTGAGAACGAATACTTAGGAGACCCCAGCTCTGCCCCACTGCACAGCAGCCTTCCAGCCTCTGCAAGACCCATTATGTGCTGCTGTTCCTGTGCATGGGCTGGAAGAATCTTCCATGGTGCATGACATGTTTTCACTGCAGTCCCTGCACTGTGCACCAGCAGCACGGGCAGCTCAGGGGCCTCGTGTGCAGTGGGACAAGAGGCTCAGAAGCTTTGATCCATCTTTGGATCCACCAGCTTTGATGACAGCAGGTTTATATGCAGAAGCATCAGCCCACCAGTCAGAAATGACCTGTGTGACAGGAGATGGCAGAGGCTCCAGCAGGCACATACAGAGAAAAATATCTCACAGGCTCTGCAAAAGCTACCCCAGATTCCTATTTGCTGGAGTGCAACTTGGCTGTGGCTGCCAGTCTAAAGACATCCTATTTGAATGTGTTCCCAACTAAGGATGTACTTTCTCTTTATTTCTATCCAAAACAATTAAAATCAGATAAGCACGAGGGGTTGGGACAGGAAAAGCTCTTTTTCCATTTTGGTACAGTAAAGACATCCCGTGCTGCATTGGATGCTGCAGCAGTCCCAGTTCCTACAGTGCTGTTCACAAAACTTCCCTCTTCCTGGAGCAGGGACACACATAGAGGTGTGGCCTGTGGCCAGCAGGAATCAGAACTCACTGTGTTTTGTGGGAAGTGCAGACAGTAATGCACAGCCACAGCAGCAGAAACAGCAAGTCATCCTCGGGGCTCAGGATAGCAAAGCCAAGAGTCACACACAGCTTCATGCACTGGCCACACAGCCCAGACCGTCTCCTGAGCCTGCTGGAATGGCAGCCCCCTCCTTGGAAGGTGTGCCCCCCATACAGAAGGGGCTGGCCAGGCTTGCTCTGTTCTTTGGCCCCATTAACTTAATTCTCCTCTAGATGCACAGCAGAGCCATCACTGCATCCTGGGGCAGAGGCTCTCTCACTCTCTGGATGAATAGTGCAATGGCATGTTTTCTACCTTAAAAAAAAAAGGACACTGGGTTTCTGCATTATGGCTGGGGCTCTTGCTTCATTATTCACTGCAGGTATCCATGGGGAAGGAGGAAAGCACCCTCCAGCAGCATGCAATGAAAGGGAGAGCTGGAATTTGATTCATCCCCTCCTCACACACAGCCTGGGTTGTACAGGCTGGAGGAGGAACTGATGGCTCAGATGGCTCACGGATTTGTACCTGACCAGTGCAGCCCAGCATTGCCCCAGTGCACCTGCTCATCATTAACACAGAATTCCTAGGAAGCAGTGATCCATGAGACAGGGAGCCTGTGGATGTTTCCCCATAGCTCTCAGGAAAGAATTCAGTCTAGCTTTGTTGTAGCACCCTAACTGCAGAAATAGCATTTCCAGGTTCTTGAAACAAAATTCTTTCCATACTTGTCCACAGGGTTCACATAAAGACCCCCAATCCCCACCAGAGGCAGCCACTGGGATGTGCCTGTGCAGTGGGAATGCTAAAGGTACCCACAGCACAGGCAGCAGGGAGCACACAGGTGGCACAGGATGCCCAGGGACTCCTCAAATACTATTGCCTTTACTCTCACCTGCCTGCACTCCTCAGGTTACAGCCACAGGCACCACAGTCTTCATGCACTCCACCCCCAGGGCCTGCAGTCCTCACGTGTCAGGCAGCCTGGGCTCAAAATCCTTCTACATCTCTGTAAAGCTCTGGCATGCAAAGAAGTGGGGCAGGGTTGGGGATTTTTTTTATAGAGAAGAAAGGAAGCAAATTACCAGGATTTCTGTTTGACATGAACCTACTTACTTTAACAAGTACGAAGGCTCATGGTTTCAAGTGGAAGCTTAGCATCTCTTAAAATAAGCTCTAGGCGTCTTTTAATGTCGGTGCTTAAAAGGGATTTAGTCTCTTGGTTCTAGGAACTCCAGTTTGACTCAAGTGTCCAATATCTGTCGGCAGTTCAGCTGTTATCCAAATAAGGGGAGGGAAAGCCAGGATTTTCCAGCCCTGAGAAACAGCTGTAGTCAGAAGAGGCATGTAATACAAGGGATAAAATTAATTCCCTCTCAGCCGTGGTGTGTGAGCCGCTCCCAGCCGCTGGATGCAGTGCCCGTCTCTCCCAGCCTGTCCCCACTGCTGGGACACTGCAGTGCCTCTCACTAGGCGGCCCCCAAGCCCCACCAGGCACCTCTGCTCCCCTCCCAGGGCACCCTCAGGGCAACCAAAAGGGGATTGGAAGGGAGAGATACTGAGGCCCCATCTCTTCACTCTGCACTTGGAAGTGGGACGTGTCCCCATGAGCAGAAACACCCCGTGGCACCAGCATCCCACAGGCTTCCCAGCCACGTGAGCCACACTCAGGGTGTGATTGCCAACACTCACCATCTCATCAGGGATGTGCCTTGGTTTATTCCAAAATTAAGCTTTCTGCCGTGCTCTTTCCTATATTAAGGCTCTCAGAGCTGAGGCTCTTTTCTTTTTCTCTGTAAAACGGACAAACTCATCCTAAACTCAGCAAAGACTTTGAGGCAGGGAGCACAGTACACACATTTCAGCAGCCCTGCTGTTCTCCATGCTTGACATTCTTTGCTAACTCCAGAGGGAGCCTGTCCTTGAAAGCCAGTGCATGTTCCTCCCCTTCCCAAACACGTGTGAAAATGCCCACGGGAGTGCCAGACACAACTTTTGAGAGGCAAATCTCCGACCGGCTCGATGGGAGGCATTAAAAACTGAATTCACAGAAAATGAGCCCCTGAAATAGTGCTCTCTGGTGCTACGTGTTCTGAAAATATGCTACAAAAAGTGGTCTTTGAAACATACCCAGTGTTCAGCTGCATTTCTACAATTTAGAAAGACTCAGCAAGATTCACATCCAACGTGGATTCTGTGAATACCTTAGCAATAACCTCTTAAAGCTATGTAATTACCTTCAGAACATCCCAGCTGATGCAAACCTGCCCCCCTCCCCACCTGAAGAGCAGTCATTTTAGGAAACCATTCCACAAATCCCAAATTTCATTACAGTCCAACTGGTCCTCTCAGGATCCTTCCAGTGTAGGAAGAGAAACAAATAAAATCACTCTTTTCTCACTTCCCACAGAAGTCTCGTTATTCACACCCCAGGAGCAACAGAGAAGCCATGTTCTAATCACATATTCACACCACCAAGCAACTCACAAGTAGAAAGCTGTCTACTGAAGTGGTGACAATTTCCCTGCTTAGCCATATGGCACAGAAGAAATGCAGCTCCAGACAGAACTTTCTCCAGCCCACTGCCTTTGGGAAAGCCTCATTCCTTGCAGACCTACGTTCCTATCACTGTTAAGCCCTACAGAGCAGTGCCATAAGATATCCAAGTGTCTAGCACACCCTCCCAAAGCCTGAACACCTCTCTGAGAATGAGTAGCACCATCAGGTACATGCAGATGGCTCACAAAATGGATCACTTTTGAACTGACTGAAGGTTGTTTTCCCATATATCTCTTCCAGCCTGTTTCCTAAGTAAAAGACATGCTGGTACATTAATGTGATGATGCAGTCTAGCTCTGCCTCACTTGTAAGTGTAATTTTTCAAATGTACTCCTCCCCCCTACACACACTCTTTGCAATGCAGTGTATTTCAGATCCAGCAGATGCTCGTCTTGTTCCTAAAACAGTTTTAATGTGTTTTCCATGATCTAAACACCTGGCAAAAGGGCTCCATGCAGCTTTAATACTTTCCTACCCCTGTGGTAAATTTGTCCCAGTGTTGCATATAGCATAATTCTGCAGCCATGTCAACTATTCAGGTAATTCCAGAATGTCGTCATTATGGTTTGTGTCAACAGCGTGATCTGTATGTACCTTGTAATCATTCTGGTGTTGGGTTGCAAAGGTCCTTGGACTCTTCATTTGGCTCCGTCTAATTCCGTCCACTCCACAAAGATCTAGAGTTACACTAAGTAAAGGTTGACATTTACATGAGACACTGGGACTGCTGGAATGACTCACCAAGGTAAAACTTTGGCTAGATATTCTTTCAAGGGCATAAATTGTACGGTGACGACTTTTCATAGATTCATTAACTCATAGAGTGGTTTGGGTTGGAAGGGACCTTAAAGCTCATTATTCCAACCCCCTGCCGGGGGCAGGAACACCTTCCACTGTCCCAGGTTGCTCCAAGCCCTGTCCAACCTGGCCTTGGACACCTCAGGGATGGGGCAGCCACAGCTTCTCTGGGCACCCTGTGCCAGGGCCTGCCCACCCTCGTGGGAAGAAGGTCTGCTGACCTGCTGTAGAGAGTCTCTTTGCTAAGCAAGCCAAACAGGGACAGAGGGGCTTGTCACACACATTGCTCAGCAGGACTCAGGATCAGCATCTCAGGAGTCTGAGAACGGATAGTTACAGAAACCTGGAGCATCACTCATAAAGAAAAGGAGATGTGTCAGAGAAAACAGATATCTCAAAGGGACCTTCCAGTGTCTTCTTGGAAGATGAATGACCTCCTCTCATTTTTGCTTCTAAGTTGGACAGACACGCTCAGAGACAGCTTTGCCCTGGCACAGAAGCCCACTATTTCCATCACATGAAACCAATTAGTAATGGCAGGGCTGGTCAGCACTGCAGCCAGTGCCCAAATGCTCTCAGGACATTTACTCTACCAAATTCACTCTGCCCTTTAAAGCAGCACCAGCCACCACGTTCTGCATGCTTGAAAGTCTCCTGGTTTACTAAATATCCTAAGCCACAACGCCATTAGGTCTCAACCAAAACCAGGAAATTCAGACTAAAACAATGAGTGTTTTCAGGGTGAAGGTCACGAGCCTTTTTGTCTGTTCCCACGAACTCTCCTTTACCCAAATCCAGTACTGACAGTGAAAGCATCCAACACACCCAAGAGAAACCAACAGTGAAATGGAAGGACCACACAACAGGAGATGAGAACAGAGCATCCAACCATGTGTGTGAAGGATGAGCTTGTCTGCAAACAGGGGTGCTGCAGCAACCTGCACGTCCAAGCACAAAGAGGCTTCCCAGTGATGGGATCTCCTCCAAGAGGAGGTCAGCCCAGCCTTTCCCAAGCACTGGCAGCTGCAGCAGCCCACAGGTGGCTGCCTGTATTTACTGTCTGAGCACTGGCTGCCTGGTGTGTTGCAGGGCATCAGTCCAGGCACCCTTGCAATTCTGAGAGCCATCATCCTTGGCCATGGCCTGTGCCACGTCAGAAGGTCTTAGGAGTGATCATCGCATCGAGGAACTAACGCCATGCAACTGAGTAACTGTCTTGAGCACAAATTCATAAGCTAGTGCTATTCCTGCTTAGTGCTAAAGTTCAGTGCCTCTTTTGTCGTGCTGGAAACTTGTCAGGAGCTGTCTTTATTCAGTTCAGTAGAGCAACCTCTGTCCAAGATCTGCCTTCTCACCACAGACGCAGTGCATCCAACCTTTGTGAGCAAGCTCCCTGCAGAACCTCCCTGTGCCTTAAACCACAGACTGCCACAATCCCCACTGGCCACTTCACATCCTCTTGCCAAGGGGAGCCTCTGTGCCTTCTGTGCATGTCTTGCCTGATTCCAGACTGATCATGGCCTGGAAGCAGAGTGGGACATGAAGAGTGATGGCAGCTCTAAGGAGAATGAAGTCTTTTGTTGTACAGAAAAAGAGGTGGCAATGATCCTCCAACACAGGACACAGCTTTGTTAATGCCTTTGTCTCAGGCACGTGGAACGATCCTTAAAGCAGAAATGTCAGCCCAGGAACTCCTTTCATAATCTGCACATGTCTGATTTTTCATCACCCTTTTTCTCTGGAGGCAAAACAGAAAAAAACAATTCATCCAGTTCTACAGGTCCTGAAAACTGCCTATACCCACTGTCACCTGATAGACTGGCAGGCGTCACTGCAACCAGCATCCCAGGAATGTGTGCTGCAGTCCAGCCAGGATTGCTTTGCACTGGGAACCCGGGGCAACTCAATAACACCGGCTTCCCAGGCCCTGCTCCCACACCCAAGGGGTTGGGATTGTCCAGCAGCCGTTGCATCACGGCACAGGCCTCATGATATAACCTTGGACAGGAGCCACCCTCGAACTGCTTGAGAGACACTTATAAATCAAGAGCAACAGATAGAACCGGGAAGGCCACAGGTGGTCCAAGTACATGGGTAACTGTACCTGGGGCCCTGTGCTCAGAGCCCAGGGTCACACTCTGCAGGCTCCAATGGGACACACACTGACATGTTCTCCTTTTAACCAGGCAAATCCAGCTAGACTGCCAAATGCCCATCACTGTAACTGTTTTTGGAGAGTGACAGAAAGCAGAAAAGAGAGAGGACAGATCTCAAATAAATTATTGGGACCAAAGAGCTATGCAAAGCCTCTGAGAAGCTGACTGATTTTATTGGATAAAATGGGTAATTTGAAGCTACTGACATCTTCAAGGCAACTAAATCCTACTCTGTTGAGGCATCTCCATATCTCTACATCAGATACCCATTTGTAACTCTACAAATATGACTCCAACACAGGGTGACATCCCCAAACTTGCAGTTACTCTACCTAATGTCTTTAAAATGCTCCAAGTACCCAACAATACCATATGAAACAAGAAGCCACAAGTGTAGCATCCAAACTCTGAAAGAACAGGTATGTTTTTCTGACCTAGAGCACTGTGAGGGTGCAGAAGAACAACTGCAGCCTTAAAGAGAGTCAAGGTGCCAAGCCATGACCACTCACACCTGGTTCTTTGCAGGCTGCAAAATCAAAGCCAAACTGCCACAAGGGCAATGGCTCAGGCAAGGAGCCCACAGGGGAACACTACAGAAGCCTTAGCAACTGATCCTCAAACAGCAAACAACAGCTCTGTAACCATCTGCCGATACCTTCAGGTGCTGTCTGCATGGCCACAGACACACACAGGCACAAACACAGGACTTGGCAGTGCACGACATCAGCTCCCAGACAACCCAGAATGTGATGCCTCAGGCACCCCGAGTGGGAGAGGGTGAAGGCTGGATTAATGGACGGGGAACCCAAACCCCAGGGTGCCCTCCAGCAAGTCAGCAGCTCAGGAGGATTGCATCACAGCAGCAGGGGACACACAGACACACATGGCTCCTGCAGAACGCCAGCACCGCCCTCTCCATGCCTTGTCCTTGCTGGCACAGCAGGCTCAGTTCCTTCCCCGCAGCGGTGGCTCAGGGCACGGAGGTGCAGGAGTGCTGTCTACTTGCCTCACACACGCTGCTGTCTCCCACCAGCACCACCCTTCTCATGTTCTCTCCAGAAGCAGAGTGCACAGCAACAGCACTGCTGCTGCTCCTGCAAGGATTCATCAAGCCCTGCCTTTGTCCTGACACAGCTGGGCCCAGGAGAAGCAGGATCATCAGCCTGCAGCCCTCCAGCAAGGAAAATCCCTCTTGCTGTAGTAAAAGGGAAGCAAAGATTAAATCTGTAAACCTTCACTACCACAATGAGCTAATAAGGTCTCAGCAACTACTTTTTTTGTGTCAATCCAGTGTGCTACCATCCTTATGCAGAGGGAACTGGCACCTGGTTAATGAGACACCATTTTCACTTTTCCTAAAGTAACAAAGGTTTTAGACTCTTCCATCCAAATGCAGAAAAACCCTAACTCCACCACAGAGCCAGCTTTCAGGGATGACTTGGGTCTTTTACAGAGGTCCATATGAATAGTCTTGATTAAGTATCCCCATGTCCTGGAGCCTACTCTCAAATACTCAGGATGCTTCTATTTTCTGTGGCACCTGCTCTCCAATCAGCATCTGCTCAGTTCACAAAACAGAGGAAGGAAAAGGAGACAGTGCTAAACACACGCTGCTTTATGTTTGTCTCTCCAGGTTCTTAGGCTAAATCCGAAGGCTAAGCCTCCTTGCAAGTCTCAGCATCCTGTCAGGGCCAGAGGAATGTCACAGTAAGTGTAAACATTATTGGATCAAGTATACTCGTCCTCCTAAAGTCTCTGTTTCCATCCTGCTTTGTTTATTTTCACACACACACACACACACCAGGAAAAAGCAGAAAGCCCCCGGTGTTTTGCTGTGCCCTGGTTCCTCAGCCAGTGCAGTCTGTAGCAGCCAGACCTACACCCCTTTAATTCAGCCTTATCTATTGACCTTCAAAGATCCTGCTCATTTCTGTGTGTTCAGCCTCACTGGAGCTACCACAAAACGCACACAGGCCAGGATGTGCTAGACCTGGGATCAACTAAACCAGGTCAGGACCTCTGTAGAAGGGGACAACTACTGGCAAGCAGCTCTGATCTTCACATAGAGGCTTCAAGATGTGGGCAAGAAATTGCCTTTAACTCTGAGCAACATTTACTGGTTATCAGCCCCTCTTCTTGCTAACTTGGTGTTCACAGGCCGAGGAGTTATTTCCTCTTGAAGCACCTGAATAGAGGCTCTCCACGGGGTATTTCATAGCCTGGGACATGAACAACAGATAAAACACTCTGAATCTTCTTCTCCTTCAAAGTAAAGCACCAGCAGCACAGCCTGGTTTGGGCACATGGAAAATTCAAGCTGTGTGAGTCAGTTTTCTTTGCCATGCAGATGCAGAGTCCCTCGGCGAGCCTGAGCGGGTCTGCCTACGGAAGCACACCCGTGTTTACAAAGGTAAGGAGCATGGGTTGCCTGAACAACAGAGCTTGTTTGCAACCAGCAGCATTAGATTTTGAGTTTTCCTCTTCCATCAGAAGCTATTTCTAGCCTGGAACGTTGGTTCAGTTACCATTCAGAAAAGCCAACATACTTCATTAGTAATGCTATCACATTAATACCTTAATTGGTAAATGATCCAGCCAGACAGAGTGTGACTTCACACAGACTTATGTGAATTCATCTTGTCTGTTTCCTGCAAAGGAGGCTGAAGTGGAAATCTCGCATAGTAACTTCTTGTATTATGTTACATCCACTGAAATAGATGTTTTTATCCTGCATTTGTGTCTTTATTTAATTACACAAGCAAGGCTTTAATGAGCAGTGGTTTCCTGGTGAAAACACCTCCACTCATAGCCCACTGTAAATGCATTTGGAATTAAATCAATCATTGTAAGAAAAGTAAAAATATGAGCATGAGACCACCTTCTTCACTGAAGGGCATATAATTTCCTAGTAATTGCTTCCAGGGGGAAATACTTAGACATTTAACACAAATATTTTCTCCTCCAGGGCCTGCAAAACATAAGGGCTACGAAGGGTCAGCTGGTGGTGTTTGAGTGTCGCATTCATGCTACGCCCACCTCGCAGGTGCACTGGTACAGGGAGTACGATCAGATCAGGGATTCGGCTGATTTCCGAATCCTGCGGAAAAGTAGGTGTTGCTGCATCTGTTCCATGGACAGTCATTTTACTGGGACAGGGGTAAGGCAGGAAGGAGAACTGCTGTGAAAATCAGCAGATTGTACATGCTCAGAGAGGCAGAGTTACGTTTACAAGTATCGGATAACCCGAAGTCACAGGCTGTGCAGAGTCTGCACTTCCCCTGGCAGCGTGTGAGAGGGTCAGGCACAACCAGAGCAGATTCCGTGCTGTTAATTATTAATGGCAGTACTACTGAGCCATGGAGGCATTGCCGCTGTGTATTGGAACTGCTGATCAACTCAGGGGGGAAAAAAATGTATGTAACCTCATTTTGAACAATTTCTGATACTCCCAAGCATGAGGTCAGAGGTCCAGTGAGCCAAATTCAGAGCAATCGACCCCAAAGTCACAGAGCTCTCTCTATATCACCTCAGTAGAGAGATGTTTGTACCATCAGGTTCCCCAGCTTTCCTTCTCTGGATGGTATTTCTCTTGATGTACACCCAGGGAGATGGTTCCTTTGTAATCAGGGTGACAGCTGAGGTGGGGATGGGAGTGAGGGCTAAAGGTCTTTTTTCCATTCTGGCCTTATAACCATTTGAATTTTTTCTCTCTTCTTTCAAGCAGAGGCTTGTTCATCTGCAGTTCCTGGTAAGTGCATTGTGCATTTTGTGTTAGACATTTACCTCACTCTCAGTATTTCCCACCAAAATAAAACAGTACTGTCCAAAGGGTGGTCAGAAGACAACAGTCAGAGCCAGACCAAGAGGTTTCAAGTTCTTGCATTTGACACAAGCACCCAAAAAGACCTGAGTTTTTCTACAACACAATGAAAAAGGTATTGACCCTCTTTAATTAAGTCAATGAAGAATACCCTGTGCTAAGAGAAAACATATCATTGTGACTTACAATCTGTTATGGGGTTTAAACTTGTTCAAGGGAAGACAGAATTTAGTCAAAACAAAACAAAACAAAAACCGAAAACAAACAAACAAAAACCACAACAACAACAAAAACACAAAACAGCCCCCCCAAAAAAACACACTACAAAAAAATGTCCTTGTTTCATTAATATCACAGGCAGAGAGTCTTCCTTCATTTTTTGTTCCTTCTGAATCCCTTAATTCCTATGCCCTGTATACCACTTTTTGCACTTTACTGGTGCCAAGCCCCATCATTAAGTACCAGTCCTCCTACAGGGACCAAACCCCACAGGTTAACATTTGGCTCTTTGGTACAACAGCATGCCTGGATTTGTTATTTCAGAGGAAGTCTGCACCCTGGTTATTACAGAAGCTTTCCCAGAAGACTCTGGAATATTTAAATGTGTTGCTGAAAATGAATTTGGATCTGCAGCATCCAGTGCACATCTCTCTGTTTCCCCAGGTAAGCACATGGATTTCTGTGTTGAGCAACCAGGCACAAAAGAATTTGCTGCTGCTCAACATCAGGCAGAGTCACAGATATCTGCCAAGGAGAAGCCAGACACAAACAATTTTTAAGGCTCAAGAGAAGTGCCCCAAAAACCAGAATCTGCTTGAGTACCTCTCAAAGCTGGATGCAAGTTGTTCTATGTTTCTGCTTTTGGTCCCTCTTCTACCTGGGTCAAGGATGACAAGGTGGAGACGATAATCCCTCTCACAGAGAAGCCTCATCCCTGAGGTTCATCCCTTCAGGGATTCCAGCTTGGCCCAACACATTGGCTGTGTCTGTCCCTGGTTTGTTGCAACACCTGACCTGCTTGGCTTGTGTTGGAGGCCATCTGCAAACAGAAAGCACCTTGCATGTATCCAAAGCTCACCAGCCCCGGGGAGAAGCCAGGTTTGGCTAATGCAGCTGTGCAGGTTTCAGTCTATGCAGAGCCCAGGCAGGCTGAGCTCCCATCCACCTGCTCAGCCATTCCAGTCTCCCTCCCCCTGTGACTGCACGTGCTGTGCTGGTGAACCCCCACCCCTTCCTGCCTGACTTGGGGACAATTTTCCTTCCAGGAGCAAAAGAGTTGGAGAGCTTTGCAGGTGCTGCCCACAGGCCAGCTGTGCAAGTCACCATGAAGAAACCCACCTTCCCCAGGAGCAGCCAAGCAGGAGCCAAGGAGCGAGGGGCTTCCAGCCTTCCATCCTACAGCCCAGAGACCCCAGGGCTGGGCAGTCGAGCAGCAGCCACGAGCTTTGGGCAGGTGAACTCCAAGAACCAAGCTGAAGATTTCCATGGAGCTTATGAAAATTCCCCCCAGGCTTCACCTCTGAGGTAAGACAAAGAGAAAATCACATCCCTGAGTTAGTTTTTGCAACACTTAGGGCATGAAATCTCTAGTACAGCTGCAAAGCTCCAGTACCCTGAGAGCACAGGCTCTGTTTAATGAAGTATGTCCTTACCTAAAGGCCCAGGTAAGTGCCTGATGGCACTGTCAGGAGGTAACTTAGAAGTATCACCCAAAATGATCAGCCTCTAGAAGACCTTTGGCTCCACAGCAGAGCATGAGGCAAAGATCACCATATCTGGGAAATCTCAAGGTACAGTTCTGTTGTCACCTCCTTCCTCTGTAGCCTTGGCCAAGTGGCATCACCTCATGTCTCTGTTTCCTGTCCTAAAAGCCAGCAGTAGAACTCAAGCATAGGGCATATAGTACCTGCAAAGGACTCTGTGGAAGGGAAATACTGAACCAGTGACCCACTGGATAGAATGAAAACTGTCCCATGGCAAGGCAGGGACACACCCCACTCAGGAGAGAGAGATTTCCCAAAGTAATAAAGTGTTCCATCTTGTAACAAGACTCAATCCAATTTCCATCCTGAATTCAGCTCTCAAATCACTGTGTACTTATTGCATTACCAGTTATCCTGTTTGATTGTTCCAGAGAACAAAACAAGTTAGAACACACACCTTGGCAATCCCATCCCCATTTCTGTAGTGTTTCTCAGGGGGTTGTAGGCAGAACAATCACCCCAAAAGGTGACAGGTCAGTTCAGACAGCCAAGCCCAGCAGAGGAGTTTCCTCAGTGCTGTTTGTGGCATGAGAGCTCCGAGGCAGACGTGTGTCTCCTGTCCCAGCTGAATGCCAGCCTGGAATGGCAGTGATCCTGTTACAGTGTGTGTAAATGGCTGTCCCTGACAGAGAGCATTCCCTGTGTTATAGATTATTTTTGGATGTGCTCAGACATTTTAACTAAACCAGTTATTTTAACAACTCCGAACACCCTCCTCCAAATTTCCCTACAGGAGAGATCATATTTCAGAATGGATTTATCCATGCACAGGAATTATTTTGCTAAATCACCGAGTAGAAATGGGTTTGCTTCAATAGGAGGCTCTCAGTTTGGCTTCAAGCCCTTCCATGAAATCCAGGCTTGCTCCAGTGGAAATCAGCTGGGACACTGAGCAGACCCCACTGCATGAAAGAGTATAACTTGCCATCCAATTCAGCTATGTAATAGCTTTTTAAAATGTAGGTTATATAAACCATTAACTAGTATATAGAGCAGCAGAGTGCTTTGAACTGACAGCAGTGCTGAACCAGACTTTGAGCACATCTCAAGATACAGAGAGAAACTGCTAAAACTTCTGGACGCATTTAAGTATCTTTAAAGCCTACAGACTGACTGCCATGTGCTTTGAAACATCATTATGAATGGGACACAGCACTGGAAATGTTGCTGTTACCTCAAACTCAGCAATCATGGCTAATGACTGCCTGTAAAATAGCTGGCTTTTCAGTCAGACTTCACATGTAACTCTCTCATGTAGCACACGTGGTTGCAACTGTATCACCAAAGGCGGATACCAACAAAAGCAGTGATGACAGAACAAAACTATTACTGGGAATAACTATAAAATTAATTAAATCCTTGTAACTCTTACTTCTCCCAGTTATTGCTTAGCAACAGCCACTCCACAAAAGCTTGAAAATGCATTTCAAGAAGACTCTCACTGCTGCTTTCCGAGCCCTTTATACCTTACGGTGTGTCCTTCTCAACAGCCTTAAAGAAGCAGAACAAAATCTATGCTGATTATTAACTTTGTTAAAGGAACTTAATCCAAGCAAAAGAAGAAGATTCAGCCAGGTCTTTTAAGTAGCTTTGAAGTGTCCTTAATAAATAAGCAAAATATTCTTAACTCTTTTCCTAGGCATTTTTTGCAAAATGACTCAAGCAACTAAGGAGAGCCCAATCAGTCACAGCAGGTCATCATTCTTAGAAAGTGAACTGAAGCAGGACAGAAGAGCTGGTTTCTGACACCTCGCAGTGCTGCTCACAGCACTATTAAGTTACTTGGCACAGGCAATGAGATTTATTCCCCTGCTTTTATCAGTTCAGCTTCCAGTTCCTTTCCCCCCCCTACCTTCTGCATATCACGTTTTTCCGTTCCTTCTCTTTCACACAAGTCGTCCCGGTTGTGTCCAGTCTTTTAAGTGTCCTTACACCGATTCCTTGCAGCCAACTTTGGTTCTGAAATGAGAATACTGCACCCTCACTGAAGTGGTGGGGAGCCAGGGAGCTGTCTGAGCACACAGCTTGACCTTTGCCATGTTCACAGCTTCCTGCAGGGCAAATCATCATCCAACCTTTTCTTTAAATTACTTTTTTTAAGTACTCACCCTGCGCAAACTACCAATTTTTAATTTTATTAGGTTTTTGTTTTGCTTTTTTTTACTTAAAAAACAAATAACTTCTCCAACAACTAGGGGCACACTCCCTCCTTTAACCACTTTCACGACAAGGAATTTAAATAAATTAGCACTCAATTAACACTTGCTACGTAAGTTTTAGTTCACAAACACTTGTTTAAGTACAAACACTAAACGTGGATTAACCTCTTGAAGATCTCTGTGCTGAGACTCGTGGCACAGTGAAGGAGGGAGGAGGCGGCTGAGAGCCCACACTCAGCCCAGCTGCGGTGCTTTAAGGCTTGCGGTGCTTTTAAACAATAGGCAAGAGTTGTCAAAGTATAATTAAGATACTTAAAACACTATAATGTTAATTTAAGATGTAATTAGGCATTGAAGCTGTTGATTAAAGGGATATAAATCACCTAATCTGCCAGCAGGATCCGTTGCTGTGCTGGTGAAAACACCATAGCTGCATTTTTTTAAAAAATCCTTGTAAACAGCTGTAACAATAAACACAAACAGCAAAACATTAATATTTAACATATTTTTATCATATAACATTTTTGTAAGCCTAGTTTTGTCGTTCAGTATCTGTTGCCTTAAAAGCATTACCAGGGTGTTACCCCTACAGAGGCAATCAGCTACAGCCATTTAGTAAATGAATTAAGCAAGGAATTTAGAATCATAGAGTGATTTCCCCTGGAAGGCACCTTAGGGATTATCCAATTCCCCCTCCCTGCCATGGGCAGGGACACTTTCCACTAGACCGGGTTGCTGAGGGCCCTGTTTAACCCGGCCGGGGGCACTTCCAGGGATGAGGCATTCACACCTTCCCCGGGCAATAATTTCACTGGGACAACGACTTGGGAATTAGGGACATTCGAGTCTTTCCTCGCCGCTCCCTAACGGTGTTACGGGCAGAAAACCACCTGCTTTTTGTGTTCGACTCGTTCCGTCCGGAGCGAGGGGCGCTCCCGGGAGCGGCAGCGCTGAGGGGCGGGACGGGACGGGACGGGACGAGGACAGCGGGACCCGCGGCTCCTGCCCACAGCCACCCCCAGAGCTCCGGGGGGAGACCCGGAGAGGGGTCTGGGAGCGGGGACAGGAGCGGGGGCCGGGAGAGGCGGCAGGAGCCGGTCCGGCCGCGCCGTCGGAGCGNCCCACCGCTGCCCCCGCGGGGGATTCGCTGCCCCCGCGGGCACCTGCCCAAAACTCGCCGGCCCTGGGAAGGGTGTCGGGCAGCGGAGACTCTTATTGTGACAGCGGCGGGGGCCGCGGCCAGCCCGGGCCCGCCGGGTCACCGCTGGCACCGCATTAAAGCCTCGGCGCTCGTAACGCCGCGCAGAGGGCGGCTATGACAGCCCACCCGCCCGGCCCAAAATACCGCTTAAAGCCCAGGTGACAACTTCTAGGCTGTAGGTAAGGTGCTGCTCTGGGGGGTTTCCCACGTCACTTTTTCCTGCGAAGCTGGTTAGGGAGGTGGCGAGAGGGATTGCAGCGCGCTGGGAGTGCTGAGGGGAAAAGGTGCCTTTAAGGTGTCAAAGGTAACGTGGGAGGCAAGAGAGGAATTAAAACTGCTTTTTTTTTTAAAAAAAAAAAAAAAAGCAAGATGCCCCTATTATTGCTTGCTGTTTCCACCTTGTAAGGTCAAAAGTCTCTTTGGATTTGTCTTTTTTTCCTCCCAAATCAAGGTCTGAGGAAAACGTAACTTATGGCTTGCTGTGGGTTGGACCCTGGTTAAGTGCAGCGTTCTAGAAAACAAAGTAAATGCTGGTTCCTGCACACGGCCTGTAGGTAAAATGACTGTACAAATCTGTGCACAGGTGGCGATATAAAAGTGGGATAAAGACAAGACTCGACGAGTTTTCTGCATCGGTGAATGAGAACACGGTGTGGACATGCTCCAAAAATTTGAGCCAGCTTCAAATTCCAAGAGCATGACAAGGGGAAAGTTAGAGAATTTTTACTATAAAGCCTCTGTTTACATACAGTTAATTTACAACTAATATTGATGATTACCTTTAGGAAATGAAAGCCTTGAATCTTTAAAATGAAAGCAATGGCTTCAGTTGTCTCCCCTCATGGGAATTTATGACCTCCTGGAGCCCTTCCTTGGGCTTTCCAATGAGAGGAATACAATATACTGGGTATATATAGCAGCAAAGCAGCTGATCTCGGTGGGGCAAGATTACCATTTTTTCCAGCACATGTAACTGTGTGGATTTATATTCTCATTTTTTATTAGTAGCTTTACGTTTATTTGGGGGATTATTTATTTATCCTGGAGCTGAAACTGTTTGTCCATTTTAACAAGCTTGCTCAGTTCACTCTAATGAAACTTTCCTGGGTTCTTAGCTGATGGAAATCCCAGGTTTAGATATCAAGCACCTGTAAAATAAATGCATCCCTTATCCTGCAGCTAATGTCATTCTGGCAGTTAACAGCACGAACAGCAAATCTTGGGAAGCCACTTCAAATGGAAAAGCACAGGCCTTGGCATTCCAATCCCAAATCTCAAATGGATATGAAAAGCTCTGAATTCAAACCCCATTAATGAAGAAATCAGGATACTTGGTTTCAAAGGTTTAGTTTTAGGATTAAAAGCAAGTGGAACCTGTTTCATGCTTCCCTACAGTATAAAGAATTTCTCAGCACAAATGGGCAATTCTATGAGGAGTAGTACATTCAGTATTTTGACAGGGCATGAGCTAGCAGGATCCAGGGATCTTTAGCTAAAATGGTATGTGGCAAATCACCTTGCCTAGTAGGAGTATCTACAGTTATCTGTAGACTCAGGCAGGTGGTGAGGTGTCTTGATAAAATGATTGCTATTTGTTTTAGAATTTACTGGGCTCTGGCATGTAAGAGCCACAGTGAGCACTGTGCCTGAGTCAGACTGCATGGCTTGTTATTGTAACCCAAAGTGGTCATGCAGGTCAGGAATATTTTCTAATAAATCCTAAATATCTTTATTCTAAGCTCAAGCTTTAATTGAACTTCATATTCTCTGGATTGCTAATGGCTGCTCACAACACGTTATTTTTGTGATTCAGCTTGTGATGTGCAATTTATTTGATCTGTATTGTCTTCCTTAAGGGAAAATCCACATCAAGAAAGCCTCTATTCTGCAAGGCAAGGGTTCCATTCCATCCAGGAGCCCAGCCAAGAAAACTTTTGTGGCCTACCACCTAGTTTTTACCAGCCACCCATCCAAAGGCAGTTATCACCAACAAAGCCCCAGGACAGCCGTGAAACCTCTCCTATGAGTGTCCCTAACCTCCCATCCGTCTCCTCCATGTGCCAGCCAACCATGTTTAACTACGAACGTCCAAAACACTTTATCCAGTCTAAGAACGTGTGCCAAGGGCAACAGCAGCCTCCGGGACCTGCAGCCTCCACAGAGTCCGGCAGAGAGATCAAACACTCCTCCATCCTCATCCAGCCCCGTAACCCAAGCGGGCAGAAATTCTCCTCCTCGTCATCGCTGAGCTCTTCCATCACGCTCTCCTCGCCTTCCTGTAGTGCCCCCAAGGAGTCCACCTACCCCATCACACCTGCATCTGCGCAGTCTCCTGCTAGCTCATCGTCTGGCCAGCGCCTCCTGGCCATGCCTAACCAATCCCCCGCTGCATTCCTGTGCTCAGTGCTACCCTCGCAGCCCGACTATAACAGCCAGGCTCCCTCTCCTATGGAACCTCAGTAAGTATACACAGCCTTCTAACCCCCCCTCCCCTGCTTCCCCCCGGCCTGGCCTCTCCCGTGCACTCGCCATCCCAAATCGTGCACTCACCATCCCAAATCGGAGGTCCCGCAGAAACGCCCGCCTGGGCAAAGCCAATGGCACAGCTCCCATTGACTTGCCGTGTGGGAGGGAGGGCTCTGCAGGAGCCTGAGAGCTTGGCCCTGCTGGCTGTGTGGGACAGATGGGTGTCCTTCAGGGCTTTAACTGCACAGTGGTCACGTCATGGGCTGCTGTGGGTGGGGGTTTTTTGGAGTCAGTTTGAGTAGTTCAGTTTGATTTGGGGGGGGGAAAAAATGTCTCTTAATTAAGGTTATTCAGAACAGCAGATGGACACCCATCTCAAATTAATCTCCTCAACAGACATGGCTTATGAACAGGGAGACAGGGGAAGACAGTAGTACTTTCCACATATGAACAACTTAGAGAATTTTCCTAGTGAGTCTCAGCAGTATTTCCAGGTTCCACATCATGATGGGACTCTACACTCACCTACAATACATTAATCATACATGTGAACAGATAGGCAGCCACTTGAAAAATTTACCCCTTTAGACCAAAGACTAAATTCTTTCCTGAATATGTATTATATCATTTTGCCTTTGGGCTGCCATCCAAATATCTCCCAAGGTCAGTGAGATCTCAAAGGGAGCTGGGCTTTGCCTTCTCACCAACTTGTATTCCTGCCAATATTAGCTGGAGGTCCTGGGGAAAGTCAGGGTAGAATATGCACAAACACTGAACTGGAAATATTAGAAAGGTGATAAGGGCAGGGGGTCCTGCTGGCCTGGATATAAATCCAGGTTTAAGTGTCAGTTTGCATTCAGGAAATCTGAATGTTTCTGGGGGTTTTCTGAATCACAGCACTGTGGGAAAAGGAAAGGTAAGGTAGAGTGGGTGAGCTGGGGCACTCAGAGTGTTTGCTCAACTCCTGCAGGAGTGTGGGGCGTTAGAAACACATGTGGAGTTACTGCTGGAGTTTGTGTGTGTAGTGTGAGGTTGTTTGTTTCCATAGCAAAGGGCTTGGGTGCCTCTCTATGCTTTTCATATAAGCTGCTCTTAAAGGCAATGCCTAGTGAGTTGTGGAATTATTTTCCCAATCATGCAACTAATGAGCAAATGGGGACATGAGACGTATTAATCAGTTGGGCAAATTATTAAAGTTTTTACGTTATAACTTGCACAAGTGATTAAGTCCAAGTAGTGCTGGGACAATTCCAGAATTACAGCCTTTCTACCCTGCTCTAATGAGCAGAACAAATTCCCAAGTGACAGGAGGAAGAAGATTTTTGAATAGAAATAATTTCTGAACACAAGTGCAGCACACGAGGCCCCGCTGCATGTCACAAACCGGGTTAGATCCTGTCAGCACGCAGTGCTGTGACCTCTGCAACCCCTTTGGCTGGATGCTGCTCTTCTCCCAGCATCTCTCAGTACCAAATGTACCACCAAACTCCAGGAGCTGGTCGTGTCTCTTGGCTATGGATTACAGGATCAGGCCACTGCACGACACAGGGATGCTGAACCATGAGTGTTGTGGGAGGACACTCAGTGACTGCCTAGACCATGATGCTCCCCCTTAAGTTTTTGATACCCAGCCTAACCTATATTCATCTCCCAGATGCTTTATGGGTTCATTTGAACTACAGTTTTTAAGAGGCAGGTTTCACATTTCTGTGTGCATTCTGTGAAGCTGCAGCAAACAGCCCAGCAGCCCCATGGGAATGACTCTGCTTTCTCTTCCTGCCCGAGCAGTTACTCCCAGCCAATGTATAACAAACAAGCCAGCATCAACTCTATGCAGAAGACATCAGACCAAGAAATTCGAGGAACAAAGGAGGCCCTCATTCAGGACCTGGAGAAGAAACTCCGATGCAAAGACAACCTTCTCCAGAATGGCAACCAGGTAAGGGCAATGTGCTGGTTAAAGAGCTGGTTTGCTGTGACCCTCAGCAGTGAAAGCAGGGATGCAGAGACTAGTTCTGGTACCCCAGAGCCTCCATACTGAGCTGAAAGCAGAAGGAAATGCAGGAGCAACACTGCCCAAACACCTGTACTCAGAACCTCAGCAGACCCCAAAAGAGTCCTTTGGGCCATTTATGATTATTTTTCTTTCAGTGTGATGTGGCTGAATTTTTCCATTAGAAATGTTAAAAAACATCTCTTCCAATACTCACTGTGCTTTTAGTCATGAATCAGGAACAATGAAAAAGGTCTGGGTTTGAAAGACTCACATCCAATCTCTTCTTTTTCCAGCACACCCTTCACAGTTATTTTCGCTATTAGAATACAAATAGCTGTGCTGGTGGGCCAGGCCCTTTCCCAGGAGAGGAGCAGCACATGGGCTCTTACTGTGGCAGCTGAATGTGTGCATCTCCCCTGACTTCAGTCAGGGATGTGTTGACTTCTGAAAGCCATTTGATGCACCAAAGTGGCTTTGAGCTGCTGTTGCCTTTCCCTCTTATCCTGCAATCAAATTATTAAGTCCAGGCTCAACAGGAAGGAACACATTTAGAGCTGTGGCACAAATGTGAACTCTCTGCTGGGGATCCTGGTGAGCATCATACCCACAGACAACTGGAAACCCAAGGAGAATCCCTCAGTTCTCCAGACATGATTTCACCCTGCCTTTCAACATTGGGGTTAACAAACTACTCAAAATCATTAGAACTTGGTGAAATATTGGAACTTATGGAAGCTCATTCTAGAGATTACCACCACATACCATAAACTTTGATTTCCTTTTACATGAAAAACAAATTAAAGAAATTACATGAGCTTTTATCACAAAGTCTGTCTTCTATAAGGAGGTGTCTTAGTCTCAGTACTTATTTATTCAGCAGAGGGTCAAAATGCAATCCTCTTTACCAAGAAAACCAAAGCTGGGAGAAAAAGTTGCTTACCAGAAGGGAAGCCCATTGCAGCAAGGTAGAATGGGCAGGTGTCTAATGTGGGGACCCTCCTGCTGGCTGGAGATAGACTGGTAAGCGCCCAGTGTTTATAGATTCCATCTTCTTCCCTAAAGTAGGAAGTTTTTTCATTATCATCAGTGAGAACACATTTGTATCATATATATATATATAATTTTAAATACAGGAGGGGAAAACAAATAGGTCAAATCTGACTTAATGTATCCCTAACAGCAATGTCCTATCTGCTGTGAGAAAGCTTCTCATAGCAAGTCAGCTTTTCTTCCCATAGGAAGCCAGGCTAAAAATAAGGCTTATGCAATCCCCACTCTTTGTCCTCCTCCCCTTGTCCTCCAGCAGCGTCTGACCCAACTGGCCAATCTCAGCCACACTTGATACACACGTAGAATCTCAGGGTTATTAAGCTCTCACAGGTTTGGCTAAAGGTCCTGTGCTCTCTTCTAAAGAAAAGTCCCACAAGCCTCCCAAACCTTTACCTACCCAGCAGCACACACAGACACACACACACAGACACACGTCTTGTACACGGCAGAAATTCAGTCAGAGCTTGTCCTCACATCACAAAATCCAAACTCCAACTTTGTGGGAAGCAAAGTGCCAGGTGTTCTGGTGCTCAGGGGACTAACATACTCTTCCAAAGTAACCCAACTGACAGAGCTTGAGTTTAACTCTGCTCAGTTTTATCACTGTGTGCCCCATCTATACAGCAGGAACTTTCTGTTTCATGCCTGAAAGGTGTCCTTGCCCCCCCCCATTCAGCACACAGCATTTCAGCCAGTGGATGCTGCACTGGCATAAACTTCCCTCGTGCTTCCAGAGCTAGTGGTGCTCCCCTCTGGCTGTGTCTGCTTCTGGTGTGGCTCTTGCCTTTTTGGGAGCAGGGAGGGCAGCATCCATCATGCCTCTAGCTCCACAGCTGAAAGACTTGGGAAGTTTTCCCAGTGCTAACAGAAAGGTACCCTGGGATTCGGCCTGGCTTCTGAGGATGATGCCATCAGTTACCCATAAATAATCCCAGCAGAGAAAGAGGAGGAGTGGAAGGCCACAGATGGCATTAGAGAGGCTTTGATGAACAGGCAGTTTAATCTTTTATGCATTTCAGTGCTGTATATATTGAGGCTCACTTCAGTAGGCATCACAGACTGCAAACCCTCTGGGCCAGGCGTGGGGCTTCTATCCAGCTGCTGCTTTCATTGACAACCCCCTGAATTCATGGCATATTAACGTGCTCTTCCAAGCTGATCTGAAATAGTAAATGGACTTCTGACTAAAATTGCTCTCCGCTCTGCTTTAAGCGATTGACTTATGAAGAGAGAATGGCTCGCAGGCTGCTCGGACCAGTGAATGCTGCCTCTGTGCTGGAGACACAGAGTGAAGGCAACATGCAGAATGCACAGGTACGTGGGGAGCTGTCTCTGGAGCCAGGATTTCCTGGGGTTGTGCTGTGACCCTGCTCATACCCGAGTGGGGCAGAGGTGGGGCGTGTTTGGTACCGGTGCAGGTGAGGGGACGGCTCCCCCTGGCAGAGCTGTGCTCAGGAGGGATGTGGGGGCTTTGGGGGGGGTGGCAGCAGGAATTTAAGCACCATTCCCTTGCTGGGCCTGATCTGTAGCAATGACCTCTCCGGGGAGGAATTACAACAGCTGCTGCACAGCATGGGACAGCCTGTCTGTGACAGGCAGGGAGCAGCACAGGGAGGGATCCAGGTACCCATTCCCAACAGTCCCAGTGCAGGCTTGGCCAGGACACCAAGATCTACACCTGTCACTGACAATGCCAAGTAAGTGACATTGCCTACAAAAGGTCAGAGCCTTGGGGTGGGATCAGATGGGTTTCAGCCCTTCTGGGAGTCTGCAATCATGAAGAGAAAGCAAAGCAGTTATTTCAGCAGCCCGCATGCTGATAGACAAGAATCTATCACTACTGGTATTTTCAAAAGGGTTTTAGTTGGAGACTTGCATCATTTGTTGGTTATTCAGGCCAGTTAGAAGCTCTCTTTGGCATTTCTGTGCTCAAAGTTAGTGGAAATGTCTGTGATATGGCCCTGGGTACCTGTGCAGCCAAAGAAAACCTCCCTCCTGGTGCTGCAGCAGAGAGCCAGGGGCAGCCAAACACCTGCCAAATGCAGGTAGCAAAACTCCGTGTAAGGGATATTTAAGATCGCAGCAAGGGAGGAACACACAATTGGAGCTATTTCTCCCCAACAATCACCTGGCAACAGCAGGCAAGAAGGGAAAATTATGGATGTCAGAGAGCAAGGGAAGCCTCATCTTTTTCAGAGAACAAGGAAACATTCAGTCAAAATAGGATGACTGACAACGTTTCAGCATGGGAGAAATGCTGCTTTAAAAAAGAACGCTGAAAGCAGAGGTTGGCTTATATTTGGGGTCTCTTATTCCCATTGTTAAGTCCTATTTTTAAATATTGTAGTCACTGATTCATTCAGTCTCCTGATTCCTTGGGAACAACACCATCAGTCCATGTAACAGGTCATTAGAATCATCAGCAGCTCCATCATCAGAGCATCATTTCACAAGCGATGACGGTACAGGCCTTGTGTAAGTGAGCACATACAGGCAATTGCCTTTGGACTCAGCAATGAACTCAGTCCAGCAAAACCCTCCTCCATGTCACACTTCCCCTGAACTGAAGGCTGCTTTGTGCTTGAACTTTAAACCCAGGCTTAAATGTTCCACAGGACTGGGCTGCAGAGCTCACAACCAAGCACTGGAATGGCTCAATGCAAACACTCCAGAAATTTCCATGCAGCATTTGCTCTGACTCCATTGCTAAAACGAGTCCCTGGCAGCAAACTCTGTTGCATTTTCCAAGCATCCAAGCTCCTAACAGGAATCAATCCTGGGTACTTTAGCAGATTTAGTCATGTGATTGTGGAGTTGTCAGCGAGCTTAGTTGGTGCTGTGATCTAGAAAGAAAAGTATTTTCCAGCTCAGCAAGTGTCCATTGCTGTCGGTACCATATTTATGTGGGCACAATAAAACTCTCCTGCCAGCGACTCCACTTCTATTCCTGCTATGGGGAAGGACACTGCGTACTTAGCTCTCATTTCAGACACTGCCAGCAGCACTGCCCCTCTCTAACAAAGGGCCTTGGCTGGCCCAGAGCCTCGTGTGCCCGACAAACTGCACCTCTCACCTGTGCAGTGATGAGAAAGTCTGCCACTCTAGCCTTGTACTTGTCACTGTCATGGCAAAGCCTGTGGTGGACACAGAGCCTGTCAGGTCCTGATGCAAATTCCTTCACCTCTTGCCCCAGTGATGTCTGCAGTTTGCTTTTAAGCAGCAGTCAGCACACAGACTTAACAAGGCTTCTCATTCAGTGTATAGATAAATCTTCCCAAGTGAACTCACCTCTCCTCTTTCTCTTTCCAAGCACCAGAATGCAGAAAACATCAGGCTGCAGGTTCCTACAACACATGTAAGGTAAAGCATAAACTTTATGCCATTCTTCAAGACTTCATTTCAGTTGTTTCTAGGCAATGTTAGTTTAATTTCACTACTTACTGCTTTTTCTAAAGTTGTAATTACCAAATTAACTCGCTTCCTTTCAACCAAAATGCTATTGCTTGTGGATGGTTGACGATCCAGTGAATTCTAAGCATAGCACTAGAGGTTTAAAAACTCCATGCACCTTGGGAAAATACTCTTTGTATTCTAGAAGATTAATTTGTAGTCAAGGCAAAGGCTCAGAATGTAAGTGATGAAACACAGCACAGTGGAACTCAGACTCCACTGCTCTGTCAATTCTTTTGGAGATTAGGCCAAAGATGAATGTTGTCCTTCTGTGTTGAATTGGACAACGTGAGCAAGAGAAGTGGTTGATCAAAAGGGATGCCTTGCAGCTGAAACCCCAACCAGAACTGCACTGTTGGATTCCTAAATGTGTTGAGGGACTGCACAATGTCATTTGTGCTGTGGTACCTTCTACACAATCAACTGTTTCTGTCACCTTTTTAGGAGCAGACCATCCTCCAGAGGAGATGAACGTGGGCATGACTCAATCCAGGAGAAGTTCTTCCAGCCCCGTTTCACACAAGTGCCTGAGGACGTGGTTATCGAGGAGGGGCGGTTCTGCAGGCTCGACTTCAAAGTAATGCCAACTTCCCGCTTCCCAGTCCATTCCCTCTTGGGAGGTGGGGCATGGAGGGAGGGGGGGAGGTCTCTGAGCTGCAGTGCCTTTGCACTTTAATAAGCCAGAGCACTGTTGGTGATGTAAACCAAGAAATAGGAGATGGCTAAATATTTCAGCAGTTTCCCTTTGAAAATACAAACGGAATTCTTCACTGCTCTCTTCTCCCTCCCAGGTTAGTGGGCTGCCGACTCCAGATGTGATGTGGTACCAGAATGGAAGGATGGTTCATCAAGACCAGTTCCATAAAATGATAGTGTCAGAAAAGGGATTCCACTCGTTCATTTTTGAAGCAGTGAAGTCATCTGACGCAGGGACGTACGAATGTGTGGCTGTGAACCGTGCAGGGGAAGCATCTTTCACAGTGAAAGTGGAAGTCATTGGTAAGATTGAGAGCACTGATAACCTCCTGGCCACACATGCAAAGGCTCAGTCATCCAATGCTTTCCTCCCTGTGTTTGGGACATTAAATGATTAAGAAGCAGAGGGAACGCTCCAGATATTCAAGCTCAGACAATAACAAACACCTTACTTTTCCCAAGGCTATTTTAATAAATATATCTAACTATGCCTTATTTCTTTAAAGCACCTCTAGCAGGATCTTTAGATACAGTGGGGTGTCCAGAATTTAATTTAATTAATGTCATTAATCTCACTGGATTGATAACATACATTAATTGATTGTCTTTTAAAGTGGGTTGTATTTACTACACCCTTATGTCCATGGGAATTCCCTGCAGCCTAAGGAGATGCAGTAAGGAACACATGCCCTCCTGAATTTAGCATTCTGAAATCTTGGAAAACCACACATGATGTGAGCATTCCACACTGCCAGTAACTCCTCCTTATCTTTCCTCTTTAACTTAGCAAAGGAACATCACATGCCTCCAACTTTCGTCTTCAAGCCACAAAGCAAAAAGGTTTTTGAAGGAGACACAGCCAGGCTGGAATGCCAGATCTCTGCCATCCCAACACCTCGGATTTACTGGAAAAGAAACAATGAAATGGTACAATATAATACAGACCGAATAAGGTATCCTACCAATGGTTGTGTTAGAAAACAACAACCAGTGCTTGTTAAGTTTAAACTGGCTGGGTTCTGAAAGCAACAGGCTGGGTAGCTGGGTCTGCCCCTCGTGTGTGACACTGGGGGCACAGCCCCCTGTGCTGGACAGGCTTGGCCCTCAGAGCCTTCTTTTTAGGGCACAGAGAGAAAACTGTGCCCAGATGCCCCTCTGAGTGCCAGCAGCAAGGCCCGTGGAGAAGCACAGCTTTAGGACTGGCATGTGCACTGTTTCCTCATGCTCTGAGGCTGTGGGGCTACAGAACAGCCCCGGTGTCACCTGGGTTGTGTCACATGGGAGTCACTGGTGGCTCGTAAGGCACACACAGTGCTTGTGTCTGAACAGTTTGGCGTGCCCTGCAAGGATTGTTGTGGGGCTTCCTCAGCCCCTCAGCGTGTAAACCGATTTCAACATCATCTCTCCTCCCCCCTCAAAGCACTGACACATGAACACCTTCATTTTTCAGCTTGCTCCATGACAACACTGGAAGGATCTGCCTCCTGATCCACAATGCCAGCAAGAAGGATGCTGGGTGGTACACCGTGTCTGCTGTCAACGGGGCAGGAGTGGCCACGTGCCACGCCAGGCTAGAGGTTGCAAGTAAGTGCCAGGTCACAGTGCCACAAAAAGTGCCCTCAAGATTAACCTCATGGAGCTCAGACTGCTGGGAGAATTTCTTTCCAAAGATACTGAACTAGACAAAAAAGTAACTATCCCGGGAAAAACTCTGTTGTTTAGCATCAGGACACTCCGGTGTGCCCTTGGCCCTGTTTAAAGACTTTGGTTTGATTGGCACCAGGAAGGAGGGGGAATATAAGTCTCTGGTGTCTGAGATATGGGTTGTCTGTTCAACCCTTCCCAAGGTTTACACTGCAGTTGGATTGCCCTACCACGGGTCTTTCTACAGTCTGGAAAGTTACTGAAAGAGGCTTTTTTTCCCTCTCTTCCAGCACATGCAAATAAGCCACTTCCAGCCCCAAAGCAGCTGCGGGTTCGACCAACTTTTAGCAAGTACTTGGCACTGAATGGAAGAGGACTGGATGTGAAACAAGCTTTCTCACCAGAAGGGGAGTTCCAGCGTTTGGCTGAGCAGTCTGGACTGTATGAAAGTGATGAACTTTAACTGGAAAGGAAGAGGAAACCCCACACCTAGAAGAGACACTTACAACATAGATGCAGTTAAATGATGATTGCTCTAATTAGCAAAATACCTATCTACGTATTTTTACTTTGACTCTTGCACATTCAGCAGTTCCCATTTTACCATGTTAGATTTTATTTATATGGTTTGGTGACTATAACTGAGTATTGCATTGTAACTATAAAGCCTAAGAAAGCAGGTTAATTAGTTTTTACAAGTGTGGGTGAGTTTAGTTCCACCTGTGCTTGTCACATGCTAAGATGGATTGGTTTGTACTGCTTCTCCAATATCACTCGTGATAATATCAGAAGTCTGTACTATCTGAATATTAAAACCAAATAGATTAGAGTGTTTTTATGAGAATAAATTAGAGGCAAATAAAATTTTAAGTAACCAACATCAGCTGTGACTCTTCCTTGATCTGTCAAAAGCAGCTTTTGGGTGTCTGGCATCAGCTGCAGCCTGGGAAAGAGGAATTCTTACCCTCCTAAGCCTCCCACTGGTCCCCTCCCCTGTCTGCTCCCACTGTCATTTGTCATCTGACATCCATAACCTTTTCAGTATAAACTAAATGCTGACACCCCCTCAACACTAAAACATGTCCCTAAGGCAACATCAATATTTCTTCTCCTTGCACACTTGACCCAAAAGCTGTCCTATATAACATAAATAATTAAGGCTACCATGTTTTGCCTCCCTTAATCAAGGAGTGGTTGTGACATCTCACTGCTGACTCTCCACAAGCTGCTGATATGAATCATCCAAGTGGTTTGTGTGCTGCTATTCACTGCCACCTTTTCAGAACAATATCAAACACCATGAAACCTGATTTTGCCCAACTCCAACCAACCAAAACTGAAGATTTCTCAGCTGTACTTGCTGTAAGAGGGTTGAACTAGCCTGAACTCCTCATATAGATCCACAGTGCTTGTCAACAAACCCCACAGGCACCTTCCAGAGTGGGAAAAACAAGGATAAAGCTTCACACTGCACTGCTGTACCATTAAATGAACCCCCAAATTAGCTGTGTGACACTGACTATTAGAACCCCAACAAAATCCTGCAGCTGTACCACCACACTCCTCCTCTGGGCTGCCCAAGTGATGAAGCACTCTGAGATAACTCCCCTGGGGCACTTTTGCAGATCTGAGCTGAGCAGATGCAAACCAACACCCAGTTTGCCCACGGGCTGCTTTAGAAGGTTGGAAGGTCTACATCCTTTTCCTGACAGAGCTTTCTGCACACAAGTCATCACTGAGGTAACTTCAGCCCTTTACGAGTCATCAGTGTGTCAGCTGCACCTCGCTCTTTACTCACTGTCATCCACCCTAAAGTGTCACTTCAGTTGAAATGGCCCCGACTGCCCTTCCCAGCACGACTCAGTGACAGCTGAAATGGCAAAGCAAGGTCAGAAGGTGTTGGCACCCCCCAGTTGCAGCCTGAGCATCCCCTCTTTGTCCCTTCTTCCCAGCGCTGTTCAGTGTGGCAGCACTGAGGAATGCCCCTCCTCTCCTGATGCCAACCCTCCCAAACAGCCCCGTTTGCTGTGAGAATTTCCTGCTGGGAGTAGCCCAGAACCACCAGCTGAAAACTGGCAACAGACACTTGCTCCATCTCCCTGTAATTCCACACCTTTTTAGGAGACTTACAGCGAACATCATTATTGAGTCTGAGGAATGAATCTGAGCAAGGAATCCTACTCGAGCACAGAAATGTTTTTGAAAACATAACCAAGCCCTTAATGCCACAATCCTACAGTTAGCAACAACCATGAGTGCAATTAGATGAGTCTTTCTCTTGTTTACATTGAGATAAACCATGGATTTGCTTTCGTGCCAACATTATAGATGAGTATTTGGCATGGGAAATCTATAGCAGAGAGACAGGAAGAACTGGAAACAGCAAGCCCAGCTGAGCAGAGGCACATGGTGGTGTTCCTATCTCCTCTAACATCTCAGGAGAAATCAATTATGAGGCCTGAATTTAAATCACATGTTTATAAATTGGAATCATGCTAAAACACTCTGGAATCAGAGCCAAAGGGCTCTTTCACACACTTCATTTAGCACTGATACAACACAACAAAAGAACACGTGAACATGGCTCAGTAACAAAGAACTATGTAAACCAGAGATGTTTCATTTAAAGTAATGGAATAAGGTATTAAAGTAATAAACTGCCTGGCCCATGCTGGGTGAAATCCAGATTCATAAGCAGATGCTGTTCTGTGAATGTGCTGAGGAACTAAGAAAAAGAAATGGGAATATCTCAAGGCTAAGTGGAGTTGTTTCTCAGGCAGAGCAGCTGGTTTGGTAGAGGAAGCAGAGCTGCATTAACCATACCTGTATCTGTATTTTGTGCACTTATACCTCTTCTGGATAATCAGGTGAGCTCTTACCTCCACCACACATGACATCCCACTTACTGAGGCAGGATGCTTCCATAAGGATGCAAGGAAAGGCTGGTCACCTCAGGGACAAGCAGCCACTTTTCTCAGGTAGCAGCTGGAAAGACAGTAATTTATTAAAAATGCAGAAATCCAGTCAGCACAGGGAGCAGAGCCAGGTCCATCCTTTCCATCTTCGGGCAATAGTTGGTGTCTGGTCTGTACACTGGTTGCTGCTGGCTGTTGGAGTAGATTTCACAGCCTTTTGCAAGGTCAAAGACTGGATTATTAGTCCTTGTTATTAGCACTGTTAGAAAATTAAGTGCTGAGGTGATTTAAAGGGGTGGTAACTAACACCAGCCCACAGTTCCTTCCCTGTCACTGAGGGTGCTCCCAGCTCCTCACACACCTCCCACGTGAGATCCATCAGGTAGGTCACATACCCTTGCTCCTTGCAAAGTCAGGTGTTGCCTCTTTATCCTCACATTCACAATCCAGGAAGCTACAAAGACAGGAAAACTGAGAAAGAAATACTTCAGGAGTGCCTGGAACAGGCTGGTTTTGCTGCTGGTGGGGGGCTGAGGTACCCCTTGAGTTTCACCTCTGTGCTGGCCAGCACTGGATGGAGAGGACACGAGCCTGGTTAGAGCCAGTCAACCCCTGTCCCAGCCCAAAGAGGGCACACAGCCCACCCTGGCTCAGCACAAAACCCCTTTTCTGGCCTTGCTGTCGACTGGCTGTGTCTCTGTTGTCCTTTCTCCTCATTATCCACCTTGTTTGTTTTAGCCCTAATCCTGGCAGAGCAGAGATAACACAGTAAAACTGGAATGTGTGTGGCATGTGACAGAGCACAAGGCCAGAATTGTCACAGAACAATTACAGAAGATTTGGCCAATAGAGCCTTGTATAGACACTTTACAAGAAAACATCTAAAAAGCTCAGGTTCTTCAAATCTAAGCAAGCACCTCTGAAGTCAATCCAGCCTTTCCTGTGCAAACTGAGAGCCTGAAGAGCAGGCAGGGAGCTGCCCTGGAGTTTCCCTGGCTGCCTTCGGGATCCATCCCTTGCCTCCAACATCTGCCCTGTAAAAGTGTCCCTGCTAAAGGAAGAGCTGCTGGTTCTATCCAGACTTGGATTTCCTTGCATTCTGGTGAGCCCTTTACAACAACATGCTGTAAACATGCTGTCAGCATCTTCTTACCTTGGATAAAAGTACTGGCTCATACTCCCTTTGCATTCAGGAATCACAGTGTTTCTGATCACAGCACAAGCATTCACTTCTACCTTTGCACGGGTGAATTGCAAAGGTGGAGCTAAAAAGGGAGAATTCTGTTTATAAGATTCCAGAGGAGTTTAAAGTTACCTCCTCCTCACAAACACGGGGCACACAAATTCCAAGCTCACCTAAAACACTTTTGCACGTGGGCAGCTGTTTCCATTGGAGCAGCTGGGAAACCACCAGGGCCAAAGAGCCTGCTCAGACTCAGCCTTTTCCTAGGCCCAGTACTAGGCAGGTGTGAGCTGCACAGACAGCCTGGCTGTGAGACATGAAGCCAGTCATGGGTTTGGAGCCAAAAACTATGAAAACTTTTTAACTGCAGGGGAAGGCAGAATGTGTCTGAACTGGAGTCAGAGGGGCTCTGTGAAAGGACACCTCATTTCACGGCATTTTTGTTTCTAAATAGATCTGCTGATCTCTGGCCAGAGAGAAAACTTTTCTAAAATTAGAGACAACCTTTGTTCCTAACTGGGGGCTCTGGGGCCAAACCAACGGAGACAATGCTAAGGAAAACCAGGCTTTATTCTTTCCTGTGTCCTTTGAAACTGCTGATTGTATTTTGGAAGTTGAAGAAGACAGAGGGAGTCACTGTCATCCCCACTGTTACTTACAAAAGCTATTTCTCCACAAGGTACTATTTTTAACATCATAGCGATAATAAAAGCGAGACCCATAAATACAGAAAAATCCCTAGTTCTGCCCAAAAAGCCCAATGGAAGCTTGTCCAGGCAGGTCATACACGGAAGGGCAGAGCTGGCAGCAGGCTGAGACCAACGAGTTTTAGCAATGGCATTCAGCTGTGAGCTGGGCATTTGCCCAAACGTTAAACCAAAACAGATGTATGAAAAACAAATGAGTTTCACAGCAATCTATTGGGTCACAAGCTGCATCTACAGCAAGAAGAAAGGTTACTGAAGCTTCCCTTTGCCTTACAGAAAGGCTTCCAGCAGTCTTTGCTAGCTCTGTAACCAGGGTAGGTCTATGCAAGTACTTCTATAACATATTTTTTTACAGAATCACTTCTACAAGAAGGGGAAAAGCCCCCAGGCTGGCTGTAAACACCACCACACAACAGTGCCTGCCATGTCTCTCAGCTCTGAAAAGAAATGTGTGTTTCTATATCCTGACTTTTTGCAAGGGCCAGAAGGAAAATCTCATTTAATCGGATGGAGAACATTTTTCTCCACAAAGCTGCATATATCTTTTCCTGGTTATTGGTGTCCCAGTCAGCTGTGCTGGCTTCCTCTCTGATTTATTTCTTTTTTAAATACTTCTGGTGTTGAATAGAATCATTTGGAGTTATCAAAGCTACAGGGAGGGGAAGAACTTCATCAGGGGTTTCCATCCACCAAGGACAGACCCAGCCACAGCTCAGAGCTACATCTCCAGTGCAGAATTCCAGCAGAAAGGGTGTGGGAGTGTGTTCTTACAGATGTTCTTCCCATCCTCAGGCAGCAGCAGCTGAAACCCTCACCAGTGACAACCTCAGAGACAGAACAGCTACACAAAGTCAGTTATTCTAAGATATTTTAAGTGCTTTCGTAACTGACTGACAACAGCTGCCCTAAGGGAGGAAAGAATTTAGTAGAGCAACTTGTAAGGAAGAGGTGGGACAAGAATTTAAAATATTGTCACTCTTTCAGCACACCTTGTGCCTACCCAGGGAGGGGGACAGAGACCCTTGTGCTGGTGAAGTATTTCAGGACTCAGAGCCTGGGCAGCTGAGGGGTGAGCAAAGAGGAAAGTTGCAAATGTGAGTGTAAGGGCAGTGGCACCTCAAGGCTTCGTGGCTGTGTTTGTGTGTTCTGGGCTCTACAGGCACACAGTTCCACTGGGGAGCAAATATCCCTAAGGCAAAGCTCAGGGAAATGATGAAAAGCCTGCAGGAGGTGAAGGAAAGAGGGTACAGTAAAATGTGTGAGCTCAGCTGGTAACAGAGACTCTTCACACAGTTTATATAAAACCAAAATCCTGCCCTCCCTATTTTTTATTCTATTTCTGGATAAGAGCAGCAGGACTGCTAATAAAGGTATAAAACACTGTTACCTGTGTGTCTTTTCTCTGAGTATTTCAGGCGCTGCTTTTACTCTCAGGACTGCCCAGCCCTGCTGGTGCTCTGAGCTGGCACCTCTGCAAATACCTGAACAGCAATTCCTCTGCCTGCTTTTGGGGCTGCCGTGAGACAGAGCTGAGTGCCCAGGAGAGCAGATCCCGAGCACTGGCAGCTCCCAGGGGGTGCTCCAAACCCTCCTCTCCGTGGGCACACAGGGCTCAGCCCTGCCTGCTCTCCTCGTTGGTGCATCAGCTCCCAAGGGTAATGCGTATTTCTCAGCAATTCCCAGCCCAGGCACCTGTCACCTTCGGAGGAAAAAGAATAAAATTAAGCTTTCAGGAAAAAACCCAGAATCTCTTATCCTTGGGCGGGCACTCCCAGCTGGCGGCACCAGAGGGCGCTTCGCTTCACCTTGGAGCTGAAAAATTCCCAGAACAGCCTTTTTCTTCCCAAATCCATCTATAGCCGCTGCCCCAGGGACACGGTGCTCCACTGGGATGCAGCTGCACCCACAGTGCCTGTCCCGGGGCACATCTCGGCTTGGGCACGACATCAACCCCCAGAGCATCCTGAATCTTGGAGAAATCCTACAAGGAGTTGCTCTTTAAAGCCTGTGTCCTGCGGAGCACCATCACGCTGCCACAGAGTGCCCGCTCTCCCTGGGTCTAATCCCAGTGTGGAGCAGCAGAGCCGTGGAGAAGGGAGCAGAGGGGCATTCCAGGGCAGCCACGAGGAGAACTCCAGCCCAGGAGCACCCATTTGGTGCTTTGGTCTCCTGGCCAAGCCAAGCCAAGCCATCCACTCTCTTCTAGAAGGATCAGTTTAAAATAAAACCCCTCTTCCCATCACTTCCAAAGGGATCTTGTGGCCACGCAGAACCCCAGGACACTTGTCCCAGGAAACAAAGGTCACTGATGATGTGTTTATCTTGATTACTCAATAGCCTGACATCCTGAAAGCAGGTGTGTGGCTCCTTTGGCATGTCCAACCTTTCCTCCTTCCTGGCAGCCCCTCTCATACAAAGAGCCTCAAAATCTTTGGACAGTTACTCACCCAGAGCTTCCCAAAAGAGTTTCCCGGCACTGCTCAACCTTTCCCACCCTCCTCACAGCCTGCCTGGCTTTTCCCTGCAAGCTCCATGCCCTGCAGTAACACAAGGGCTCAGGCAAACCTGTAGGAAGAGGTCAAGCTGGGAATGCTACAGATTTGCATCATCCCACAACTGGTTCTTCAGTAAAAAGGATTTGTCCCAGTATCACTGAGCTTTCTGCACCCTTAAAAACATGTTTCTCCTCCATTTTGACTAATGGTGTTCAACAAGGTTACTTGCCTCAGTAAAAACTCGGTTCATGCACATGGATTTGTAGCAGTTCCCACTAGACCATTATCTGAGGCAATTTTGTTTTCTCATTAGCATCCTGATGACAGGAAGCCTCTTTGCATAAATAATGGAATTAAGGACAAATGGGCCATTGTAGAACAGATCTGTAGCAAACATTTTCATCTTTCAAGCCAGATGTCCTTAGAATTTGGGTTTTCCCCCTCCCTCATTTCCAGAGGAAGACCCATGTGATCAGAGGGAAGGTTAATTATTCTGTCCCACCCTTAAGAAATGAGCCCAAGGCTGCCTTCCATCTCCTCTCCCTCTCTTCTTGGTGTTTCCTTATCCCCATTTACCTGCACTGCCACACATCCACAAGCAGAGTCTTCACCTTCAGTTCTTTCTCCCCTGGCAGGCCTCAGGCTGAAGAAAGGTGGATTTTCACAGAATTCAACACAAGAGTCAGTTTGCAAGACCTCGATCACTTTTCATATGAAGTCACAGGAATATACTGTGAAATAAAGCCCGTTTGGTTCAGAGGAAAAGCATCCTCTGGCGTGTCCAGCACTGTGTGCAGTAACAGTTTCCTGGCCACAAACAGCAGTCACTGCTGTGACAGTCATTTCAGGGCTACAGAGACACCACCAATTGTGCTCAGGAGAATCAGCTCCCAGCCCCATCTCCTCCCAGAGTGCTGCTGGGGCAGGAGGGAGTGAGACTCCCACATTCTCCTGCATCATTCCCAGCAGGAGCTGAAGCCCACACGGCACCACGGGCCAAGCTGCCAGTTCAGGTGACAGTGGAGGAGAAAGCATGATGAGAAACAAAGATATATGACAATAAAGGTTAAGGTACTTTTATTATAAAAGTCTATACAATGAGCACCAGACATAGCAATGCAATTATATCTGGTTTAGTTATATATATTCCATATCTATATATCCATATAGATATATAGGTTTTGCTTTTACCAAAGTAAAACTGTTATATCACAAAAAGCCTAGTTCTACCATTTATTTATTGCTCAACAAGGATGGCACAAAACACACTCAGCATAACTGTTGCCATGCTTATCTACTATACTGAATAAACAGCCAAACACTGCATAACAAACACAAAGCAGCTGTTAATTCTGAATTGGAACCAGTCTGATCACTCACTCACTTATAAAAATATTGGAATCATATAGATTTAAGCATTATAAAGGAGGAATATATTATTTAAAACATTTAAATAGTGCATATTGACATTTTGCATGTGGTATATAAAACACAAACATTCATGTACAACACTATACAGTACACATTAGTTTCAATGTTTGGATACACCCGTGTCTGCAGACTGATAGAAAAGGAACTGAAGTGTACATTGCACAATGGAACTGAATAAAGTTGGTAAATGGTCTCAAGACTAGTTTAACCTCATAATTCTCTAAGGTCCCAGATCACTTTGCAGTTTAAAAAAACAAAAAGAAAAGAAAAAAGGCATACCACCAGTGCTCAATAGTTTTAGTGCTTTTTTTTTTTCTGAATTCCAGAATTACATGCCTACAAGCAGAGTAAAACAAACCAAGGGGTATTCTACAGTACACAAATGAAATCTGAGCACTAAAAATGCTACTTGCAACCTATTTCATGTGCTCCATGACAGAACAGCAAGTCTCTGAGGTTACATGCGAGCCATTTCTTACGGTGTGAGAAAGTTCATTTTTGGTCTTTCGTAACGCAGAGTGAATCATAGCTATGTTGATATCAGCCAGTCATAAGAACATGCAGTGAGAGTTAGGTGCATGCAGAACATGGCCACAATCAAACTGATACACTGAAGAAAGAAAAAAAAAAAAAAAAGGATTGAGAAAGCACCAGCTGAAAAGAACATTCTGATGTTGCCAGCTCAGAAACAGCTGCGTGTGGCTGCTGCGGAGCGGAAAGCCAGTAGCTAAATCATCATTCAGCACAGCAGATGTGATACTCAAAATATTATTTAGTTTCAACTCTGAAGCTAAATCATGCAAGGCCCATAAACTGTTTTGCTTACATCGTAAGGGTTAGGTAACTTAGTTTTATTCTCCAACTGTAAAACAAGACCGTGATAAACAGCAGTAACGTCTGCGCTCCAAGCCGACGCTCACCCTGCGGTGCGTGTTAACTACACTGATTTTAGCCCTTGACACCATACTTATTTCAGGTACAGTGGGATTTTTAACTGTCCTAAGCCAGCTCCTTTCTGCTGGAGCTACAGCAGTGTGAGTGCCATCAGATTTGCCATACACCAAAGCGTTCCTTGTGCTGCTCAAATCCTTCGAGAGCGGAGGTGCGTTATCCAATTCAGCCAAACCACTACGCCACCACTGCTTCCTGGCCAACTACTGACAAAAGGAGCAAATGAACAACGGTAACATGAGTCCTGTAGGCAGCATGTGATTGAACTTTGCAGTTTTCCAGGTTTTAAAAGCCACTAAGCAAAGGTCACTTTCTGGTTTGTCCACTGTCATCTTTATCAAGGAGAAAACGTGACCACTAATGAGCAAAATCCAGAGACGTTAATTATTACTGTGTATAGGTGCAATTTAGAACACCAAAAAACTAAAGTTGTTCCACAGCAGTCCTTTGAAAGGAGTTTCAGTCTGTTTTAAGTGTTCCAGGAATAAGAGCTGTACCTTTAATTTGCTGATTTTCCCCCCCCCACCCCATAATAAAAAAATAGGCAAGAGGAGTAGTTCAGTGTAGCATTATGGTATCGATAATTTCTTCAATAATGCAAAAAGTTGGTAATAACAAAAGTCTCAAAGTTCTTGAACACTAAAGCAACAACAAAAAAAAAAAAGCTATGGTTGTTTTGGAACAAGATGGATGCATCTGGAATACAAAACCTTGATGGAAACTGTGTTTGCTAAAGTTGGATAGAGCAGTCTCGAGCTTAGAAACCTTACTTGCTCTCTAGACAGGACCTACTTACCCTCCAAACATGTCCTAGTGGCACCACAATAAAGTGCACAAACTGGATTCTTTCAACAGTGCATGACACATGAACACAAGCACCCAACAAGTACAGGGGGAGTATATGGAAACAGCGTGCTACTCAACAGGTTGGAGGAATATAATTTAAATGGACTTTGAAGAATCTTGTTTGCTGATAAGGACTTCCAGCAGCCTCAGTTTGGCTTTGATTTTCTTGTACTCCCTGTACTCATCAAGCATTGGGACCCGATCTTCTTTCTGGACGTTTCTGGTAAAAAGAAGCACATCAAAATTTCAACTCAATCCTTCACCCTGCAGCAAAACCACAATCAACAGCTGTGTGTTGTTATCTTAGGACAGATGAAAACATTTGCAGCTTGTTCAGCACTAACAAACACAGTATTGTATTTTAGCTCACTGTGATTAAAATTGCCATCACCTAAAATTGCCATCACCTAAAAAACTGAAGACCCAGCAGCATTTATCCAGCACAGGTGCTGCAGCATTGTATAGTAACTGTTGTCTTAAGGTCTTCTGGGGATTTTATTAACAGGATCCAGATCCTGTGTACACATTTCAGAAAAATACAAATAGATTCAAGTCCACCTACATTTCTGCTGTATGTAGACTGACCCACAAACTGACAGTGGAGAATTACTCTTGTTTAAGACTGGAATATAATACATTAATCTAATAATCTTATTAACCTCGTTATTTGCCATTGAAGCCAAAAGGAGTTCTGCTCCAAATTCAGTAAGTGCAGAATGAAGCCACATTACTGGAATTTGTGTGACCAATGCTCCAGGAGTTTGTAGTTTAGCAGAAACACAGGAGAAAGTATAGTTAAGTGAGAACATCTGCCAGTCAAGTCACTGACCCCTTAGGAGTGTTGTTAGTTTTGCTCACAAGATGAGACACCTCAAAAATACAATGGGCAGCAGTTCAATCCAATTCATGACAATTAAACTAAGAACTTCAAAATACATAATAAATACAGAGAGGAATACAAACTATATAACCCTTTATTGGTAAAGCAAATATCCACTGTCAGGACTGACCTACTAGAACAAAGGAAAAACAGACAAATTTCCCTGCCCTATAATAAAAAAGAGGGATAGTAATGAGGGGATTTTTAATATAAAATATATTTCTTAGTAAGTATTTTTAAATGGAAAAACCTCATTTTTTCCATTTTAATTATTATTCTTTATAGACTGTAGCAGAGGAAGCAAAATCCAGGAGGGGGCTTCCTCCACTGTTAAAAATACACAAAGTTATCTCCTTCAGGGGATTATTCATAGCAGAGTTCAAAACAGATCAGATTCCATTTGGCAACATTCATAAAGTTAAAAAAAAAATAAAATAAAATACTTGGCTATATCATGAGGCTGCTGCCCAGCATCTGGTTTTGTGCTACACAAACCTTCCATTCTGCTGATAAAACTCCTCTTCGAATTCTCGTAATGTCTTACGTAGCTTCTTTTTCTCAGCTCTGGCTTTCCACAGTTGCTCCAATAATTCAGGCCTAAAAATTTCAAGAGAAAGAAAAATGCTGTTGGCCATGCAATAGAATTTAAATTCCTCAAAAACAACCGAGCTAGCTGCATTAATAATTTATGTGTCTGGTTAATAGGGAACATGCTGTCTGTCTGATGGTGAAATATTGAGAACAAACTGCTATTAACCAGCAGTTAATAAAGGGGTAAAAATTTCTGCTGTTTACTCAGCTCAGGGCTGAGGAAGGTTCAGAAGATACTAAACAATTCACTGAATACAGAGAGATCTTGGTCAGACACATGAGAGCAAAGAACACTCATCCAATCCAAACACTTCCTGAGAAGTGCTGAACGTGTCACTCCCTTCCACCCAACATCACAGATTTGGTCTCCTGACTCCAAGCACAAGAACTGCAACTCCTCTAAGAGGTCTCCCTACATGGAAGCAGCTCTGGTGCTGGACAGCCTCAGGTCCCGGGTCAGCTTCTCTTGACCATCTTCAACATCAGACTCAGAGTTTTCAACCGGGCTTAGAACGGGCTGGGTTTGGGCAGCAGTTTTCAAGATATCATTCAGGTCTGCAGACAAACCATCACTTTCCTCCTCTTCTTCCTGAAAGTCAAAGCAGAAATTCAAGTAGGACCGATTTCTGTTCCCTATTACAAGTGCTGGGAAGTATTTTTTAAAAAATGCACTGTACATACCTTAATTTCTTCAAAAAAATGGGCAGTTTCACCTTCAATAATGGGCTGTAACATCTGCCCCCGCCTCTTGGTTGATGGTGACCCCTGCAGAAATGGAAGTTGGTTTCATTATGTGCAATTAGACATCAAATGCTGTTTGAAGTCAAAATTTTGTTCAAGTCACCCAATATCTAAAGGTATTTCCTCTTTCAGGTAAGTAAGATTGCCAATATACTTACAAAGCACAAACAAAATAACCACATAGCTAAAAAAACTCAGATGTCCAAGGTATCCTTTGCAGAGAAGTAAATTTGTAGCTTACTTATGTAAAAATTATCATCTTTGGACTTAAAAAGTACTTGCTCCCTCTATGTAGTGTAGTAGCTTCCTAAAGCACAATACCACCTCTGAATTTCCTATTTACTCTTGTTGCTCCCAAATCAAACTGCAGTTACACAAGGTCAGAGCTGGATTTTATCTCCTGCCAGGCATACACATGGGGAATAATACTGCCAGGTTCTTTTTCTAGACCACTATGAAATGCTGCAGTTGGAAGTGTGATGTCAGAGATGCCCACTGCCACCTCAGAGACAAAGTCCTCTGAGCCAGGTGCCCCTGTGCTGGGCAGGTGTCACTGTGAACTAATGCTCTGCTCATCCATTATCTCCAGACAGCAGGACCAATTCCAACAGATGGACTCTGAACAGGAGAAAGATGGAACATAAAAGCTACACAGACAATGATCTGTAAAAAAGTTTTGCTTCATGAAAGGTAAATAGTTTCTTGCTTCTCTGGATGTTTGCATACAGACTTCAGTGCATGTGATTAGTGCACGGTGATACCTTAAGAGATCACATGGAATCAATTGTCATATAAACAAAAAAATCCATTCTTGAAATACCTGGCACTGAATACAGCCTACCTAGAAACTACCACTGACCAACCCTTGGCAATGACAGAGCTCCCCATATCTCAGAGGTTTCAAAAGGCCTGTGAAAAATACTATACAGATGTTGCCTATAGCACAGACCAGGAATCATGTTACCAAGATCTCCTGTTAATTTAAAATCCTGCTGGGCTATCACCCACCCTTTATTTCACAGCCTTAAAAAAAGAACTACTATGATATAGTCACAAAGCTACCTGGAATGTAAAATGCACCTCAGGTGAAGAGTCAGATTTCTGAGGTGAGAGGTGGGATAACGCTCAAGCAGTTGAGGGCCCCACCTGTGACTCACCAGTCCCAGAGAAATGTGTGGTGTTTTAAGAGCAACCTGTGTTTATGGAGTTCAGAAAGGGATACTGATATAAAAGCCCTTCAACTTAAATATGACTGTGATGCAAATCATGTTTTTCTTTAAAATTAGCCACCAAATTGTACGTACAAGAAAGGCAGGATCTTGACTTGCTCCTTTTACCTCAATGTACTTTGGCTTAAAGGGGAGAGCTAAGACCTGTCAGTGACAATGTAAACAGCAGATTAAGCTCCTGCTGAGTAAGCCCAGCTAGCACAGAGAACTGTCTGTATGCAAAGAGATTATCTCACGTCAGCTGTGCAGTTCCCTTCCTTGCAAAAGGGTCAACAGCCAACACCAAAACAGGCATTCTGCAAGTCTGGGTCAGTATGCAAGGTTTCATTATAGCTCAGGCAGAACAAAGCCAGCTGGCTGTCATTCCCCAGCTGTTTTACAGGTACTATAAACAAGGTTACATCAATTTCCTTGCACAGTATGAAAACTTTTCTTCCTCGTCTCTTGCAAGACCACAGAGAGAGGAAAGAAAAAAACGGAGAGCACTGCAATTCAGAAGGAAATGAAGTGAAAACAATGGAAAGGCACGGATGTTGTGCAGATGCTGCAGGCGTCGCTAACACGTCTCACTCTGGGGGAGCATGAAGGAATGAAATGGTTCTGATGGCCATCCTGTCACTCATGCCTGTGCTGACAGCAACCTGCACTGCAACTGGTGTTACTATTCTGGGGAGGACTAAAAGTACAGTATGTCCTGTGGGTCCACACCTAACCCAGAGACTTGGGAATGTCTCAGCCACAGCAAGTCAGCAGAGCTCACTTAGTTCCACCGAGAACCATTTACTCCCCAGGAGCCACCAAGGTCACAGACAGCTTGGAACTGCTCTGCTCTCAGCAGTAAATCAACTGCCTCAAGCACAACGACAACATCAGCTTGTATCTTCCACAAGAAGGGCGTTTTAGGCAACGGTGTTACTAGCTCTTCTAAAGGCAGCCTAGCAGTTCAGAAGTGGGAAAATAAACAGAAATAGCATTTGTTTTACTCACAAGAATAGGAGTAATGCTTGCTCTAGTTAACATTTGTTTTACAAGTCTGTATCTGTCATAAAGTGGCTTCACAATATGTCTTTCTTCTCTAGTAACCTAAAGGCAGAGAAACCACAGAATTAATCATACCAGTCACTAAATAACAGACAAGCAAACACAAAGCAGTGTGCTTCTCCTGCCAAGCCATGTACATTCCAATTAGGAACATAAAACTAGCTTAAACTGTGTGTATGGAATGGGGGTTTATGCAGATACATGGGAAAAAGTGGGTGTTTTTTCATTCTCTCTTTTCTCACTTCAATGCCCTGTTATTTTTCAGGAAAAAGGTTTAAACACTTCCTAAAAGTTAGGGGAGTTCAGTAAAAGCAAACCCTGTTTTTAAATACCCATGGAAAAGAGGCAAAAAAGGGACCAAGAACTGAGGAAAAAGATGTGTGCCTGGCAATGATGATGGTTCTACAGAAATGATAGGGGAAAAAAGAAAAAGATGAAAGTGTAGAGAGGGGGGCGGGACCCATCCTTTCATTTCTGGTTTTGTGAAATCCAGTGAAACATTTCTGGCTTTTTCCCAGGAAATTCAATAATCTTGTTTATTTTTCAGATGTCTCTTTGCCTCACAGACATATAAGGCATCAAATAACACCAATCACTTTGAAAACTCCAATAACCTGCTGCTTTGTGAAAAAGGGGCCTACTAATACATACTTTTTCTTTTTTTTAGAAGTCAATGCAGTAAGTTCCTCGGGTGCCAACATGGAGGCCAATAGATACCTTTGTGTTTTGGAGAAGGAAAAAGAAGAACCCCACACCAGCATTAAATTCTGGTCTCACTACTGCACAAGAGTTACTGTTGTCTACACACACAATTAGAGTTTGAAGTAAAACCAAGTATTACCGGCCGTCCATGTTGGCTTTCATAATACAAGAGGCTTTTCTGGAGAGATGTTTTCTCTTCTACCAAATGGTCCTTTGTCATTTTCTATCAAGAATAATTAACATTTAATCAAACACAAGTCACTTTCGCTGTTTTTTCCACATTACCAGCTATACAGATTCCTCAGCTAAACTTAGCTTAGTTAATACCATACATCCCACCTTCATCCACTTAAAGCTGTCAATATTGTCAGCACATACTTGTAAATATTTAAAAATAGTGAGCAAGGAAAATGTGGTTCAGCTTGATAATTTCCCCCCAGAGTCTGAAATAAGATGGCCTGGCAAAGGGCTGCTAGAGAGAGGCACCATTTTGTTGATAAAATTGTATCTGGAGTGTCTGACAGTGCTCTCTTTCCCTCTCTTATTCTCTCAGAAAGAGCCTTTCCATAACCTTATGCTTACTTTTATATCTTCTGGCAAACATCTCTCAACTCGTTTTTCCTTTAATCTTTTCAGAATGAGTTCCAGTGTAGCCTCCTTGGTGGGCTTCTTCTCCTTCTGCACAACCCTCATCTCATCTTCATTTTCTTCATCCTCTTGGTCAAGAGAGGAACCAAAGCTTTTTGGAAGTGTGTTACTCCGTGGACGTGTTTGAGGTATGAATTCTCCATCTGAGCTCCTCTGCTTTGCATCTGAAATGACAAAAATGGCTCAGTCCAAAGGTTTAAAAGAAATAACACTCAGTTCATTTAAGTGAAAATAAAGGGACCTAGCAATTTTCATAGGCAAAGTTTCTCTCCTAATGAACTAAAGCCACAAGAACAATTTGATTTTTGAAGAGTTCAGAATGTCAAAATGAAACATTTTTAGTGTCCTGTGGAATTTTACTGAATGACTTAGCTGTTTCAGTCACACAGATATAGTTTGTGTTTATAAAACACCAGAAACTGCAACATCTCTTACCTTTTATTTGCTTTCTCAATTTGGTAAGTTCAGTCATCCATTTTAAAACTTTTGGATTGGCTGCAATATCACTATAGGAGGGCTGAAAAAAACACACAAATAAGCTACATTTTAAAACAAACACTCTAGATCCTGTTTATAAATACTTCTTTCAGGATGTGGTCATATTTGTGAGAGTGAACATGACCAGTTACATGGATGCCACCCAGTATCAGGTGAGATCTCAGTGCCAACAGAAGGGACAACACTTGTGAAAACTGAACTCAACCAATATCAGAAGCTGAACCAGAGAATGCTAAGATACTTCTGCTTTTACAGACATCTCATGTGAAATGCCCTCAGTCTCAGTGCATAAATGTCACTCAGTCCTGCTCTGGCTCTGACATTGTGGTACATTTTCTAATCTTGCTGTTGCTCAGTTCACTTCTGCAGACAGCAGGGTATGAGAAAATTCTTCCCCTCTGTGAGCCCCCAGTTACTCAGTGATGGACTCCAGGAGTCCCTGAGCCCTGCCATGCAGCCCTTCACCCCGAGGGAAAGCAGAACTGGTAACCTACCTTACTGTTTTTCTCTTTTTCAAACTGTTCCTCAAATTGCTTTATTTTTTTCTGTAATTTCTTGACAAGCTGATAAGGTGTCTTGTCTTCCCTTTTGTCATCTTTTGAGCTAAAGGATGCTCTTCGTGTTCTGTATTAAAAACATTTTCAAAATGCCATTTAAATAATTGAGTGCAAACAACTTATATATTTAAGTAACAGGTGACTAATTTCTTTTTTTCCCCCTCTAGTTCATAATCCATTCTTTTCAAGGTCTCAGGGCTATATTTACTCAAAATTCTTTGAGCTGCTGCCTTCAAGATGTGATGTGGTATTTTTTCCCCTCTCCAATTTCAGTAATGCCCACAACAGAAAAACAGCATTTGAAATTCCAGTAAATTAATATACCACTAATTGCCAGCTTTCTGGTGGCTGAGCTATTTACTTCAATAGGTCTTTCACCCTTCTTGAGCACAGAATAAAGCCTAGGATAGAAGCCACCACAGAACAACCCTTGGTAATCAAACAGCTTAACAGAACTGTCTGAGGTAAGTTATTAGATACTTACCTAAAAAATATCTACATCATCTGTTGCTTTTACTGATAACTTTCTTAAATCTTACTAATGGATTTCTAGAGTATGTGGTTCTGGTTTTGTATCATCTTTTGCACTTGTCCAGCTCCTTGACATTTGCTGCTTTTGCAAAGCCTTTTTATTTCAAGACAGATGAGAATTATCTAGTACACTTATTACACAAGATGCTTAAAAGATCCCTCAACACAGCCAGTGACATCCATGTAGTTCAAGATATTAGCAATACTAATCTAATAATCTGCCAGTGTAGATCCTTATCAGATTCAGAATGAGAACAGCTATTACATCAGCATTTTTCTGCAGGTCAGTCTTCTACCTTGTTTTAAGTGTTTGTCAGGATATTCTGTGGCAAACTGGAGGAAACTTGGACAAGTATTTTTTCCCTCAATAAATCTGTCAGACAGACAACTGGAGACTCTAAACTTGGTCTTTCCTGTTCCAGATTTCCCCACTTTTATGAGATTATTTCTTCCCTAAAAAGCATGAGAACTGGTCTCAAATTCCCTTTCCCAGTAACAGCAGCAGACAGTACAGGTCAGGGGTTAGTTACAGTTCTGGGGGGTCACACTCCCCAATGTCACAGAAATAACTTGCAGCTTTTTTAGTGACAACTCTGCATTCATAAACTAAAAGCAAAAAAAGCCAGAGTAGCTGTAAAATCATAGACCAGAGCCCAGGAAAGCCTGGTAAACAAAGGATATAAATACTACCTTCAGCCCAGGAAGTGCCATTAGAGCTGGTGAGCAGCAGCCCAGACCCAATGCCAGGGAAAAGCCTGCAAACTTGCTCTATTTTTGTACTGCTTCCCTCAGCATCTGTCAGTGGCCCCTTGGAGAGATATGACACCACCCCAGATGAACCTCTGGCCTGACTCACTCTGGCAGTTCCTGGGCAGGCAGAACAGTCAAATGGCCACATAATGCTACACTAGACCTTGGTCTTCAATTAATTGGTATCATGAAAACCCAGGAGGTTTTTCATCTCCTGCCCCCCCAACTGAAATACACACCTAACAAAAGAAAGTGCTTTGGATGAAGAATCTAACATTTCTGGATCGTGTAAGAAACGTTGGCTTTGCCCAAAATCCAAACTCCGATGTGACAATATGGGATGACAGTCCTCTTCCAAGGGATGGTTAGTCATCCTGCCAGCCTGTGGGGAAAGCTGAGCTTCTCCAGATTCACTGTCCTCCTGCCAGGATTTGAAAGCAGGAAATGGATCTAGAAGAGAAAAAAAAAAAAAAAAAAGACAAAATGGTACTTTTCTGTTAACAGAATTATAAACAAGAGTCAAAAGGAAACAAAAATGAGTACCCAATGCTTAGTCTTGTATGCTATAGAGGATGTGGTGTCATACACAAAGTGAATAAAAACATTGAAATACATCAGAAAGCTACAAATTCTGTCATATAACTGAAAGAAAAAGGTACTGAAATGAAGTATGCACACTAGGATCCCTTTTTCAAAGTGTATCTTGGGAGTATGCATTTCTGAGCAGTTCAACAGTGTAAAATAGTCTTTTTTTATGTATCAGAAATCCAAAGTTAGAAGAATGTATTTATTGTCCATTGTAATATTTTGCTGTGGAAATCAGTTTTCATACCATATGCTTGTACTTGGAAAGATTGTCCTCATGGTTTTGAAGAAGGTAACCCTGACAGTATCTCTTTGGGTACAATGCCCATTTGCTTAAATCTTTTTAAAGGAGTGTTGTTGGGTTTTTAAGAATAAATCTATCTTGACACCACTGAGAAAAAGAGATTTCTTAATTTGTGGAAGATGATTTTTAGGAAGGAGATTCCAAAACAATCAATCCTTTCAAATTCCTATGAAAAGTTCAGCACTAACATCCCTTACAATTCTCTGACATTGTTTTCTTGCTGTCTAACAAAAAGCTCACATGCTCTTCCAAGCATTCGAATTTAAAATCCCACCCCCCTTTTCCTTTCAAAGTGTTGTCTATATTATTCCAGTTCAAATCAGAATTTGAAAACTGGGTTCAAAGTGTGCAGAACGACAATAAAACCCACAAAGTAACCTTTAAAAAAAAATAACCCTTGTACCTGCTTTCCACTGTGCATTTATGAAGTATTATTGGGATTTTTTTTTTGTCTCGTTTTTCAGCTCTGATCTTGCCTGTTTGCACAGAACAAGATACAAGAAGGGGACCTTTTTTGGATCAACACAAAAACTGCAGATCAGAATATTCCCAAGATAAAAGGGACAGCAGGTGAAGGGTTAGTTAGAAAGCAAACCATAAACTATCAAAAGGCAGATAACTGAACGTATGGCGAACCATACTTACCCTCCCCTTCTCTCTGCAGATGCATTGTTTTGAAATCAATGAGGGGGAAAGTGATAGGGCATGGCGCTAATAAAATGAAAAAGAATGGCAAAAATACTAAAGTGAACACACAGCACAGTCAGAACAAACTATACATAACATGTAAAGCAGGAAGATACAGTACCAGGGAAAAACATCCCATCTTTTGGGCCAGGCCCTGAGCACTCTCAGCTTCCAGGCACAATTCCCATGGCAGGTAAGGATGCTCAGTCCTTGGCCAATCCGAGCTTTTTACTGAAAAGGTGTACAAAGAACTGATACAGGAATAGTAAAGACTTATTGTAGTTTAATAAGAGTCTCATGCATCCTCCCATGAACAAAAGACAAGTTCTAACTATGTTTTAGCCCAGAGTTTGTAAATAGTAGAGATGGTGGTGACTTCCAAAAAGCAGGGCAAATGCAGAAAAAATGCTCAGAAATATGAATTAACCATTCTGCATTTTTGCCTTAAACCAGCAAGCATTTGATGTTCATTTTCAAGAACTCTGTTGCTTACAGGCCTTTGAGTTTTGTATTAGATTGGCTTTAATAACCCAAATTTTGTAACAAAACTTGGACTAGTACAGATTTCTTAAAGTCACTCTATTTTAGTGGAATGCCACCAGGACTAGCTGTGCCATGGAAAGCTGAGATCTTAATAACCATCCTAAACAGAACCAAAGAATAGCCAAAGTTAAAGTACTTCACAATGAAGTAACACCTTGCAAGAGATCATGATTTAACAGAAAGAAACTTATAATATAAATTTCTATAAATATGCTACTTTCTTCTCAAAGGAAAGTAAGGGAAAGTAAAACCAAAGCAATCTTTATGAGCAGATTTAAGGAAATAATGAAAATGGAAGCCACAAACCTTCTGAGAGTATGTATTAAGTCAGATTAGCACAAATAGAGGATGTAACAAAATGTAACGTGCAAGTAAGCAATAAATGTAAATAAAACACTGAGAACGTAAGCAGAGTTTTGATGATTTTTTTTTTTTAAACTTTAGACAGTTATTAACTTGGGCAACATGAATGAAAATCTGGACTCAGTGCCTTTGGCTGACTTCTCTGTGGCATGGCACGACAGACCCTGCACATCGTGCAGTTTGCTGGGGCATAAAACCACCAACCAGCAAATACTGTCCAAATCTAATGAAGTCACAGACCTCATCATTTGTAGAAGGGTTATAAGGGCAGATTCATGAAGGCAATTCATTTGGAGAACAGCCAACACCAGGGACAGACTGTCAATAATTTACCACCGCTTCAGCTTCAGGACAAAGCTGCACGTGCTGACCCGGGCAGCTCTGCACAGGACACACTCCAGCTCTGCTTTATTGATATTCATATTAATATTTCTAACACTGCAACCAGAAGTTCAGTGCATTCTTTGTTAGGAGTGTCTTACTAACATTCGACTGTGGCACTTAAGAGGCATCTCAGAGCTGGCACTGGAGAGCCTGGGGGAAGTTTGAACCCTGTCCCTGCATGGCACACCTGCACTGCATCTGTCAAACTGCATCTGCAGGGGGCCTGTGGCCACTGCACTGTCAGTGACAGCTCACAGTGCTGCAGCACATCATATCACTCCCGTTTTTTAAGGTGTGATGGCTCCAAATATCAACACCAGGCAGAGGAAACGGCATATAAGGACCACATTAAAAGAGAGGTATTTTGACAAGAAGATACCAATGAGAATATTTTGCTCTGGTTACAACGGAATTATGGTCTTTTTAAGTAAATCACGAGTTTAATCAGTTATTACCGGACATTTGAGCAACAAAATTCACTAAAATCACAAAGCTCAGGGGTTTGCTAAGCCTGGAAGGCTATGAAGAATAAGGTCAAAAACATGAGGAAAAAACTATGTTTCAAATATTTTGTTTTTCCTAAAATCCAAACAATGGAGGGAGAAGAGGCACAAAAACAATACCCATCTGCAACTTTAGCCCTTACTTGAAAATTTAGAGCTGTTTCAAGCTGTCCAATGACACGAAACTCAACACCTGACACTCCTGATGTTTTAAACAAAACAACCGACAGACTTTTCAGAATAATTGAAATATTAATTGATGTATTTGCTAGTTTACTGATTTTAAATCAAATTCAGCTAGCATTAGAACTTCAGTAGTTTGCATTTAAAAAAAAAGAAAGAAACAAGACACTGAATTTTAACTGTATGATATAATCAGAGAAAGTGTTTTTAAAGACTTCGATGAGAGACTCAGAGTCATGGAACCATTAGACAGTTTAAAAACAAAAAAAAACCAAACCATCCAAACCACCTAGAATGAAACCTGGGCTTTTTTGCTTCTTTCTGTAGCTGTTCTTTTGACTGTTATTTCTTTATACTTTTTAAGGTCCTTAATTAAGTTGCAGATAGTTCTGAATTGAGACAGGACCTTTTTGTCAGACTCAGTTTTGTCCCACGGGAAAGAACAGATCGTTCAGCTCAAACGAAAAAAAAAAACCCGTGCAAGTTGTCTGCTGCTCCTACTTTGCAAAGCGTTCCATTTCCCATTCCTATTTAGCTGTACTGTGAGCTAAAGGGTGCAAAATTACCTTCCCATTTGTCACCATCAGATACATTCTTCAGATCGAGACGTGGCACTTGGACAGCCGGAGCTTCCTCGGAAACGGTGGCGCTGCCGCCCCCCAGCACCTCGGCATCATCGGGGTTTGCATTGAGATCACAAGCCTTGCTACTTGAATCCTGTGTTTAAATAACACAGAACAATTGTATTACTACTTAGCAGCTGGAAATCGGGTACTTTATCTGTTCCTGCAAAAAAATATCTTTCCAAACTCAAGGAATCATATAAATACATTGCTTACATGAGATGCATAAGTTTGCTGTGAGATGAGCTCTCTACCAGAGGTTTTGCAAGCCTAGGAGCAGGCCAACCAACACAGCAAGTTAAAAGCTAAATTTACTGGTTTTCTTCATATCTGTATTTCATATAAGCTTTTAAGATGCCATATATAAATGAAATGATCATCTTACCAGAGTAATCTCTGAAGATATTCTATCACTGCCATCAAGCAATATACTATTTTCCCTAAAAAAAGACACAGACCAAGTTATTTTACACACAAGTTCTTAATGGACAATAAATACTATACACTCCCCTTACATTTTATTCTTACAAATCCCAGTCCAATTTTAGCAGATAGGCAATTTACTTAAAGCAGTAATTAAAATTCTAGGGAACAAAAGGTATATTGGACTTGAATCAAGTTGGAAATAAAAACTGATCAGGAGTAAATATTTTAAAACTCAATTCAACTCAAAGTGAAATTTCAATCAGAGCTGAACTCAAAGTGCAGGTTAACAAAGCCTTTCTGGCTAGTCACTGTTACCAATGTTAATTCTTCAATGATGAAGAGCAATAAAATGTGTCAAAATATTTTAGAGAAAGTAACTTTTTCTGCTTCTCTTGCCCAGAACATAGGATTGTTCACAAAAAAAACATACCACATAGGCTTGTACTTATTTTCTCTTTTAAGCACATAAAGTTCTGTGCCTTTTATATCATCATCATAAAAATATCCAGTTTCCACATGTGAAAAGTGGTATGTTTAGTTCACCTCCCTCACATTATGCTGTGTTGTGACAAACCCCAGTTTGATATACTCAACATTTCAGAACTGACGTTACACATCCTGCAATGTCAGGGACTACAGAAAAACACAAACCTTTCACTATTATTTTCTCCATCAACATCTGCATCTTCATCACATGGCTGCAATAACACATCTGCAGTCTGTTGGCAAAAAGCATGTTTACATTTAGGAATGGCATTCTCAGCTGAAAACATTTCCATAATCATCTCTGACCACAACACATGCTCAAGAACTAAAAGCTTCTTACCTGGGGGGCATGGAAATGATAGTTTTTAACCATGTAGTATTTTTACATCTAAAATAAGGCCACTGACCAAGTGTTTTATTCATCAGAAGTCAGACAATGCCTTTTCATCTTCAGATAAATCACTTTTTAGTATTTCTTCAATACAAGTTCTACCTCAAATTGTCAGTCATAGTATGAAGTTTGGGGTGACTAAAATCAAGGTAGTTGGTACATTCTAGTCCTGCAAACGACTGGGCAGGATGTTGATTTGTGCTCAGCATATATGAAATGAAACAACTCTGACAGACTTTCCAAAAGGAGCCACTAATCCTTGTTACTAAATAAAGCAGCAACAGAATTGGAAGGGGAGGAAGAAATGCTGGCAGTTCTCTGACACCCTCTCACAAAACAAGTTCAGATGAATCCATGTCACCATTTTGTTCACTAAAAGTTGGCACAGGACAACTGACTCAAAGCCCAGCACTTAAGTTCTTCAAAAAGTGTCTTAGTTGGGGGAATGTAAGAAATTTGAAATATAAAATGTGTCATTTGGTTTTACACTTTAAGAGGCTCTTACAAAATTATCCTTAAAGTGGATATAAAATAAAGTTACCAAGAGAGTTCAAATATACCAAGAGTTGCCACTGACAGCAATATTCACCCTTACCAGAAAAAGCTCCATTATTCCGTTAACATTATTTCAGGCCTCAAGTCAAATTCCAATCTGGGGAAACAATTTTTAATTACATTGCGTTTGTCATACTCCAGCAGATGATTTGCACCCTGGAGAGGAGCTGTGCAGGTTTTGCATAGTCACACTTACTGTAGCTGTGGAAACAGCTGCTTGTGTTTCCATCCCGGGCCCAAAGGAGAGCTCACGTGCACAGCTTTCTTTTCCTACAACCATTCATGCTGCCCTCAAATTCCTTCCACACAGGAGAATCACTATATTTCCCTTTAACCTCTCCCCAAAAGATACAACTACATTTGAAATGGTGTATTAACAAGAAAGTAGAAACTAACACTGAAAAAAATCCAAAGATGTCACCTTGCCACGGATATCCATGGACAAAAGTCTATCAAACACCAAAAAAAGCCAAGAATGACAACAAAAGTGCTTCTATCATGCACTTGTGTTCCCCACTGCATTCAATACCCTGTTTTGTGCTATAGGACAAAAATCTAGTATTCTTTTTAGAACAAGATTTGGCATTAATGCATCAGGAAAGAACCAAGACAATTAATACATTCTGTGGAATTCTAAACCAATATGCCACTTTGTGGGAACAACTCAAAAATTTGGCTTGATGATTCAAGAGAATCATTTGGGAACCCCAAAAGCAAACAAAGGCCAGGAGAAGAACACATCACAACAGTGAAAAGCACTACAACAATGTTTTTTCACAAAAACAACTCTCAGCTTCACTATGCTAAGGCACCCATTCCTACCTTTTCAAGTTCACAGATCCATTAAATTCTCCTTGTTAATGTAAGTCTATTGGCAATAGGTTTGCTTATTTAGTTATCTTTCAGGAAACCCTCAGAAAGATTTATGGACTCCCAGGCAAGAAGCTGAAAACTCCTGCAGAAAGTTCTCTACAGATGTATAACAAACCTCTCTACCCACAGAATTCATTACTTTGATTTTAGCAGCGAAAGTGTTACCAAATAAACAAGGAGCTCCAGATCTGATTTTTTTTCATTAGAAGGGCTTATTTCACAGCTGCATATGGGCTACCTGACAGAGTGGTAAAACCCCTCTATTCTCTTCCATATTACTGTTCTCCTTGATTTCATTTACATCAGCATTGCTCAATCACATAAAGATGCCCTGACTGAGACTCAGCTCTGCTCACTAATAAAACGTGCTGGTGCAGTTCAGGCCATCTTTACAAATCCAGGCCACACACACTACAAACCTTCACGTTTGATTATATGTGAAGCTCTCATAATTTGCAGCTCAAAGTAAAGCTGAGGCAAGTCTGTTGTATAGGGCAAACAATTATTTCAACATTTACAGCTGCTACAATACTGGCCTTCCATTCAGACTGCACACAATACTTGCTGCTTTCAGTGACACAACACTATTCAATTCAAGCATAACATATGAAAGCAAAGGCAAAGTTAAGTCTGTGACACCTAATTATCTTGTGGTTTGCTGTTTACAATTTCAGTTGCTTTAAGAACTTCAACAGCCACTTCAAATATCATTAACACTATATTTTCTGAGCAAAACAGTTTTTAAAAACCAGATCTAAGTATTTTACTTTTACAAGCATGTTAGCAGCATATCCCAGTATGTGCTCAAGCAGCACACTAAACAGACTTTTCTGCTTTGGAATACAAACGGGCAAGCCATAGTTTTCAAAATTACAATGTGAAGTGCTGAAGCTCTTCAAGAGGACTCCTGTCTAATTTTCTTTCCTGAGCACCTCAAGAGTAAGAATTCTAAGTGTACACATCAGTCTAGAGGGACACAAGTCATCAGCACAGAAGAAGCCAGTCAAGCAAAGAGGCCCAAGGAGAAGCAGCAGAACCCCTTTCAACTAGAGAAGAGATGAAATGTGCTGAGAAGAACAGGACACCCCTACCCCCCCACAGAAGAAGCTGGAACCAGAGAGGAAAGGCTGTAATGAGCTATTTCCAGTCCCACACCCTCCTAGCAGAAGCACAGTTAAGAAGCTGCAGAGTCTCTTGTACCCTTTCCTGGTGCAGTACAAGGTGACTAACTATGGGCTGTGCTGCAATCACAGCTCCACATCTTCTGCTCCTCAGGGAGCCTTTACTAACACAGATCCACTTCTAACCAGTGCTATGCTGGCTCATACACTGACTTACCTCAGCAGAAGGAAGGGCTGGTACCTGTGAAAGACCAAGAGGAAAACATTAGTCAGGGTCCAAACGAGTCACACCAAAACACAGAAAAACCTTCTCTGTGCATGTGGCACAGCAGAGAAGATAATTGGCTGAACAGAGCAACAGGTTCATGTAATGCTATAGCAGACAACCTGATGACTTCTAAATTAGGAAAACCTGGATCTCTAAAGCACTAAAAAGTCACAGCAACTTATGGTTTGAAAAACAGGAGACTCTTCCTCTCACCTGAATGCTTTCTTCTTCCTCAGTTACAGTATCATGTTTCATAGCTTCACTGTCTAAATCAGTGCAAACCAATACTTCAGAGCAGTCTCCTGTGTTTTCACTGCTACCAGTGTCATTATCTTCAATAACATCATTCCTAAAGATAAGAACAGAAGGACCTTAGGAATCTGTAATTCTTCTCTTGAAATAAAATTTAAAAAAACCAAGCCAACCAAACAAAAAACCAACCAAACAAAAAACAAACAAACAAACAAAAACAAACAAACAAACAAACAAAACCCAAACAAACAAAAAACCAAACAAACAACAACAAAAAAAGAACCACCAAAAAAAACCACCACAAACCCCAGACTTTTTTTGTCCTTAAACAATATCAAACATCAGGGTGGGCTGTTTTTTGATGAACAGAGTTATTCTGATCAAAGACACTGGTGGTATTTACAATTCCAACCACGTGTAGGCAAGTTTACTTATGTAGTTTACATATACTTGTTTTCTGCATCAGTAGGTGATAGACATATTAAAATGTATTTCTTTGACTCTTGCATTAAGGGCCAGGCATACACCCCACACTCAGCATGCTGTCCCAAGGAACAAAAGCAATCACATACTGAAACTACAGTGACCTGATGGCACTGCTGTGACCACACTCCCCTCAGTACTGAAGCCAGCCAGTTTATACCTACTAGCACTATATTCCCCTCCAGTGAGAAATCCCCTTATTTATAATATTTAATCTCCCTGGAATTCAACTTAAGGCTTGTAACAGAACAACTACATTGAAATTGATTTACACTGTATTTGTATTCACATATACTCTTTATGTGCCACTATCCCTGTTCCCACATGATTCTGTCATTCATCACAAGCCTTTGCCTTCCCTCTCCTCACTCACAAAGAATTCTAACTACTTTTAAAAAGCTCCTCTCTATCAGACATAAAGATACTAAACAGGATGGATTTGAAATGAACATGTTCTCTTAATTCCAGCCATCATTTTAAGTTAGTTCTAAGAACTTTGCTCTGGATCACTGCTATCTCTGGTTGTTCATTTAACTGTGTATTTGCCTTGTGCAAGTCTGCTGCTTTAAAGAACCCAGATAACCACTTAGAAGAAGGGTATCAGGTAACCTGTCTCACAGTTAATCCACAGAGGAATGATGATCAGAAGCATTTGGAATAGTCCCTGTGCCAGAAGAGGATATTGGTTTCAAATCAGCAGTGATGGCACTTGGAGCTTCTGTCTCTGAAATCAGCCAACCTTTAAAGCACTTACGCTGTAACTAAAGGAATTCAGCTACTCCAGGTCTTCCAGACAATTACCCACTTGTAAATGGCTTCAAAGACATTAAATCTCTAACACTAAAACTCGTGTTTAATTGATCATTGCCACTAATGATTATTGCTTTTATGATCAACTGCTAGCTTTATTCTGACCTCTTGTCACAAACAAGGACTTCTAAAACCAGTAAAGACTGAACAACTTAGAAAACAGCATTCAAGTCTCTGAACATTTAAGGTATTCCAGGCTCTGTTCATGTATTCCAGGCACTGAGCAACTAAGGAATTTAGGTATTGAAGTCTTAGCAACACATTTCTGGAGTCTGGGTATTAATCACGACTATTTATTTAAAACAAAGCACCAAACTGTACCAGCTTCTCAACGCTGCCATGGCAATCACTACGCTCAGAACATGGCATGAGTTACAATAAAAATAAAAGCTCATCAAATGAGGCTGAAACTCTATGCAAATAGACCCATGGTGCTCATTCTATCCATTTCTGGCTGTTTCATTGACACTGGCAGCCAGAGCAGTACAAGATCTAGGCTGGCATGGAAAGACAGGGTAAAGAAACTGCAACAGCACCTACAATAGCTTTAATGTGGTAAAATTTTACCATAAGTCACATCAGCAAGGTAAGAATGAAGGCACTTGGATAAATTTGTGTTACTTGCACAGAATTCAGCAGTAAAATAGACACACTTCACAGCATTTTAGCTGCAAGATTAAAGTATTTGCTTTAAGAGCCCTTGATTACTGGCAACAGATGGAAGTTGATTTGTTTTAAAATCAAAAGTCAAAGCCATAACTTTTAGGTTGAGCTGGGAGACTTGGGTAGGTTTTCTGGAAGAGTTAAGATATACAATCCTATAGAATTCATTACAGACAAACGAAACTCTTACTGGTTGTTAGATCCTTCCTCATCCCCACTGGGATTTTTTTCTTCATTGTTACAGCCCAGTCTGTGTTGCTGTATATGTTTCAGATCGTTATCTAAGCTGCTCTGCAGGTCGAAAAGATGCTGTTCCACAGCTGCTCTAATTGTTCTTTCTAAAATGCTAAAAGGAAAAAAAAGGCAGAAAATTCCTATTAAAAGCTCTCCTTTTGCATTGATCAGCTATGCAGAAAGGCAGAGAGAAACTTCACACAACAGAAATCTTTGATGACAAGTACTTCAAGGCAAAAAGAGACTAACTTTTCCAAAAAGGCAGTGGAAATTTCTACACTACTTTTTATTTCCTAAGATTTACATAAAGTACTATGAAGTCTATCAACAGTATTTTAAGAGTAATCACCATATTACAATGACTAACTTATTTTTTAACAACTATACACAAAACTTTATAAAAGCCTTAATATATTAATGTGACAGTAAAATCCTGTGTCAAGCACCTGATGAAGGACACAGAATATACCCAAAGATTCACCAAGAAAAGAACAACATTCTTTAAAAACAGACTATTCTGTTGAGTGCTTCTTAGCCAGCTCACCCCAAATATAGAGGCCTATAGAAAATCCTCCTGTAAAAATCTTAAAACTATTTAATCCCACCTGAACTCTGAAATAGTGCTTTAATTTTCCCCCCACACTTGTACACAAAATTCCACTGAATTGTACCCAACAACTAGAAATGGTGCTAAAAATACAATGTGAATGTTCTGATAATTTTAAAGTACACCACTTATGATGGATCTAAGAATAAAACCAAAGTATCTGGACTCTGGATCCCACCACACCACACTCTCCTTGCTCCTGCAGCCAACAGCACTGACAGACATTAGGTTTTTCCTACATTAGTGGTAAATGCTGTAAGTGAAATACTTCACACCAGAATATGTTCATTCATGACTATAATCATTAAACCTACTGCATTTTATTGAAAGAACACATAACTTGTATGCATGTTCTGGTAATATGCACAATTTTCATTATACTTACTCTGCAGAGGCTGGCAAGATACTTATGGGAGAGATATGAGCACTGCAATAAAAGAAGATATAAGTTAATGTGATGCAAAAAACTTACCACACTAAATAAAAGTCTTGGAAGTCAACAGAAAGCAACTTAGAAAATACTCAAAGGTTGCATGTGATGCAGTTAATACAAGTAGAATAAATATGTAAAGAACCCCCTGATTTGCAGTCCCTTTATTATTTAAATGACGAAATCTTAAGGAATGCCATCACAAGACAAAGCTGGAGAAGTTGCAATGCAGATTTCTGTCTCTCAAGAGCCAATACTTGGTATATTATGAAGCTGCAAGCTCTGAGATGTATAGTCTTTCCCATGGGAAATATTAATCGCTGTGTAGTCAAACATTTTCCTGACACTCTGCTTAAGACTGCAGATTTTAACCTTGCTGCCTAAAGCAAATTCCAAATGACTCTGCTTTCCTCCACAGGTTCTTCCCTGCCTGTCAGACTGTTGCATAACTTGATTCTGCAACATTCAACAGATCTACAACACTGAGCACAGAAGTTCAGCACAGCCCTACTACTTGGACAAAGGAATTTTTTTGATAAACACATTTTGTTTGAGTAATACTTGAAATTAAAAAAATGAAGATATGAAGTTGTAAGTTCAGCTCCATGAACAAGATGAGAGGAGCATGAGCAAGACTCTCAGCAAAAACCCAGTAATATTTCAAAACACGAAAAATGTAGTTTTAAGTATCCATCTCAGTAAGTTCTACCAGAGCTGCATTGTAAAAGATATGCTTACAGTCTAAAGGTGCTAACACAACTGTGTACATTGAAATCAATTTACTAGTAAAGCAGTCACTCCTAGGACATACTGGGAGAAAAAAGAGGCTATCAGAACACAGGACACTGCAATCCTCTAATTGCAAAAGAGAGCAAGAAAAACTCAAGTCAAGGGCACAAGTACAAACACTATTTATAGGAAACTGATGACCTGAAATCCTTTTATTCTACCACCTGAGACAATAAGGAACTGTGTCAAGAATGGAGAGAATCAAACTCATCTCTCCAAAGAATCCAGACGATTCCAGACATGGAATACACAACAGAATTTTCCACCTCGGTGTGTAACCTTCAGCCCCAGCACAGGACGGTTCTCCAGTGCTTTGATTCAACACCTTCAGGTGCATTAGAGGGACTCAGCAAAAGCTGTGCATAAACCAGCAGTATTGCAAAGCCTGGAGAATCCTCTTACTACATAAAGAGTATCTCACATCTTCAGCTAATCCCTTTAGCAATTAAGCACTTTCTGAGAAAGAAATGTGTCAGTCTTAGCTGAAAAGCCACTACAACTCCTGAGCCCGTGTACCACAGTTCAGGGATACTTTTAAAAAGCTGTAATTTATAGTGCCAGACAGAGCCCTCACGCAGCATGACACAGCAAGACACAGCAAGGTAAACATCTTTGTTTCATAATGCTAACCCATTCCTGAGAATCCCTTCTGCACTGTCTCCCTACTCACAAAAAGTCCCAGTAAAAACAAACCTTGAGTAGAAAAATATATTAACTAGAGATAAAATACGTCAAAGTTTTCCTTAGTAATTTCCTGACTGTACACAGATTCTTCTTTCTCATTAAAATAACCAGTTCTGACATATGAAACAAAACAATCTCCAAAACACATTTAACCTCCCATAATTTCAAAGTTCGAGCCTTACCAGCAATCACATCAAAAGGACATTTTTTTTTCCCCTTTCATAGATTTACCTGTGCAGGAGAACTTTACAAGCCATCCTGATTATCTTTGCTATCCCAAACGAGCACTTCATGTAAAAATGCTTCATGTGGAAGGCAGCAAAGCGAGCTGTTGGCTGCTGGCTGTGCATGGTGCTCGCTGGGCTCCGGGGGCTGGCACTTCTGGAGTGCTGCACTAAACCCTGCAGTCTAAATAGAAATCGACTGCAACATGAGGTCACTCCTGACAATAAGCTGCCCAATCACCACTTGAAAGCTTTCCTAACGTGTTGTTTACAGATTTTCCAGGGTGGAAGCAGGGGGTTAAAAACGGCACTAGGCTAAAATAATATATTTTCCAGCAATTCAGGCAGCTGTGCTATTTGGTCAGCCTTACGAGGCATTTTGTCTCGCTTGGTAGCTGTTGATATTATCACTTCTTTCTGATCAGAGCTAATTAAATCACAAAAGAGTTAACAAAAATATCACCGAAGCAGTGAGGATGATGCCCTTGTCACTGCGTTTAACAGGAAGAAAGCAAACTGTTTATACAACTTAACTATCATATCTTGTATTTTTACACACATAATTTTGAAAAGTCACAAAACAAAAAAGGTTTTTGTATCAGACTTCCGACTGACAATATTTGAGATGAACTGCAGAAGTACAGTAAATACTGCTTGGCAATGCACAGGCATGAGTAAGTTGGAATAATGACAGAGAAGGAGTCTGAAGTAGTTATTCCAACAGCACGTCTTGAAATGGATCTGCAATGCCGAGTCAGTGACTCTTTTCTCCAGAAGTCAGGACACAAAACAAAGAGCTGTGAGGAAAAGGCTCTCCTGGTAAAGGGGAACAGTTTCCTCTCCACACACAGTGCCAACCTGTGTGCAACAAATGCTGCTCCCTGGCTGGGGAACGGGCTCCCGGATCGCTCAACAGGTTTCTTTTAAATACCATTTGCAAGCAGCCACTAAATCAAACTGCATTAATGATTATCCACATTCTCACCAGATCTCTAACTCGAAGTCAAATTAACACCGTGCAGCACAGGAAGGTCACAGGTTTCAGAAAGTACAAACAGAACGAGCAGAGAAAAAAGGTAGTGAGCAAAATTATAAGCAGGAGTAGTCCAAATAGCCAGGAGGAAGGTCAGATGCCCCATTGCAGGAACCAAGATAACCAATATTTAACATGCAGAACATGCAATCTCAGCATTCCTTTCCTTCTCTCCACAGAGAGACCAAAATATACTGATATTCAGTTCCCAAAATCTAACAGTAAAAAGGCAATAAAACTCCAGATTAGGGAACTACAAGAATAGTGTTTAAGATCTGCTTCTCCTTCTCTTTTATATATAACCTGTCACAGGCCCTATGTCAAGACAAAGATAAATAATCCCAATAAAACCTGAAGTAACATTTCCTTTATATTTTTTTTTAACATCAAGAAACTGAGACCAAAAAAGCCATTAAATACCTACATAAAAGCCTTTAGGTTTGGGAAAATATTTACAGTATTTAGAGCGGTTAAAAGTTTTATTAAACATATTTTCCCAATTCACTTTATTTTATTCTAAATGTTTCATGCAGTTGTTCTGGATTTACAGTCAAAATTCTTCTTCTTATACAGGATTCCTCTTTATCCTTTCCCACAAATTATGTAAAATGCCAACCATAATTAATGCCTATTCATTTTTAATTAACCTTAAACATTGAGTAAAAACGTTTTTCTCTTCAGGCTATCCAATTTAAACTCTCAAACATGTTGAGTTTGTCACTACTGCTGTGTTTACACATTCCAGAAGCAACCTAATACCTGTGAATAGTTAAACTGCAACCTTTTCTAAAATTCAACTCAAACTAAAATTAAACAGATTTATTGCTGACAAAGATAATTAACTATTAAAGTAGAATTTAAATTACAAACAAGAATGTTTCTCTCATTATTTTATATTTTACAGCTTCTTGCCCTGACACAGAAGGAAGTGTGCAGACAGCAGCTGAACAGATTTCAACCCAAACCCTACATTCTTGAAACTAATTGTTCTCAGGCAGCAACTTACTTGTGATTTTCCCTACATTTCTTCTGCTTTTAGTCACCCTTTTATTACAGATTCCTCCTCACCCCTCCCTACAAGTCCTTACATGCAGTGCCCATACCAAACACATGCTGTAGATGGGATGAGGTAAAATTCACCATCTGTGAAATGTAAACTCTGATTACAAGTAAAGCAGACTTAAAAATAAAACCTTGTGTATTACAAGCAAGAGCAAATAAGCTTTCAAAAAGAAGTATTTTATGTTTATGCCTCTCCTTTATGAGGGCTGCTCTTAAAAGCTGACGCCTCCCACTCCAACATTCCTGCCTGTACCACACTGTGCAGCTTCCAAACTTGTCCACGGCTTTCTATGGCACAGGACAAGGAACAGTCCCAGGATTTCCCACTGAAAGGGACTGGTGGAAAAATGGTACAGAATGGGTTTGCATCTACCCTATGCAGACTCTTGATTTCTGCTATGAAATTCACTGTTTAAATACCACTTTACAGTTTCACTAAAATATGCCCTTTTTACCTTTCTCTGCATAAATCACCATATTTAATCCAGTCTGAGTCCTACAGGCATTCCTCTGCTGAATTTGGGACCAGTTATTTCAACCCATATTTTACTGTTATACCAACCACACCTACTTCTAAAGCTTGAGCTTGTGGACACCACCACTTATGTCAAAATCCTGACAGAATAAATTAAACCCCAGGCTTTAAATCCAAACTCCAAGGCAGGACAGAGTTACCTTGTTGATGCTGTAACACTCCTGGAATCCGAGAGACTCCCTGTCATATCTAGATGCACCACAGCTGGCCTTTCAACAGGTTTCTCTGTCCCATCTTCTGGAAGTTCTTCAGACTGCTCAAGCTTTACATCTTCCTCTTCTTCCAAGAGATCATTGATCTAAAAAAGATTTAATCCCAGTTAATGGATTGAAAAGTTCCTTTTAAGAGGTTCAGGGAATTAAAAAATTATGAGAAGTGTGAAAGCAACATGTAAGAGGAGAACACGCTTCAATTTTAGAAAAAACCAGGCACACTAGACTTGGTTTTATGTAAAACAATGAATTCCACACCACTAAAAAGCTACTTTTGGAACACTGGAGAAAAACTGAAAGCCAGCACCACCTCCAATGCCATAAGTGGCACAAGCTGAATCAAGAAACAACAAAATCCCACACTGAAGTCACCAACCACAGAACTTTTCTTCTTTGTATAACACAGCTTATTCTCCTCTATTCCACAGGAAGCCTCATTCATGTACCAGAAGCCTTTTCAAACCCTTCTAAGGAAGGCAAGACAGAGGTCTATGAATCCAAACTTTAAAGCCCTGAAAGAAAACTTACAAAGTTTCTCTGAAGCCTCTTGTCTATTTTTGTTTCTTTGTTTCCAAACACAGATGTTTTTACTGAAGCAGCAAAACAGAACCAATTTAAAAAGTAAAACAATATAGCCAACTGGCAACTCTAGACAGCCTCCTTCATTTTTTAGAAAGCAACTATGTCTGAAATATGAAAAGATAAACAAAATAAAGTGATTGTTTGACTCCCAAGGCCCCTCTGTGATTGATTACTGATCTCCCAAACTTGCAAACCCTAAAATTAAAGGAGCAGCCTCAAGAAAATATGCTTTATGGTAACCTGCCACGAGTGCAAAACAAAAGCACTAAATTAAGAAAAATTCAAACTATAGAAGCTTAAGACCACATGGAAGGCAGAGAGGAGGTATTTCTTTCCAAAAGGGGGTGTGATGTGTTATATGGCACTACATTCCAGGCAAGAAACACATTTATGGCTGGTTTTCCTCTGTAATTGCAAGAGGATGTGCCAGTGAAGCAAAGGCAAGGCCACCCACACACTGGGGCAGCTGCCAGTGGGGCTGTGCCCGGCAGGGACGGCGGCCCTTCTGTCCCCACCACACCAGCCCCCGGCAGAAGAGCACTGTTGACATCTGGTGGAGACACCACGGAATTAAAGGGACACCCCACCAGCCCTCCAACTGAGGGGAAAAACCCAAACAAAACCACACACCAAACATTGGGAAACCCTTTTGCTCAGACATGTAACGACCCCCAGCCAAGGCAGTAAGGTCAGAGCAGGCTGTAGTTAGAGAGCAGATATCCCAGCTCAGGGATGCCCTGCTCTGTCCAGCAGGGCCCTGCAGCAGCAGGAGCAGCAGCAGGGCTGGGCAGGTCCCTGTGCTGGACATTGCCCAGAGCTCGAGAGGCAGCAAAGCTTGCAGAGCTGCAGCCTTTGCTGCAGGAGCTCCCACGGCACACGCTGCTCCGGCACAGCGCGCTGCCCACGCCTGGCACCCCAGACCAAGGTCTACTGCAGGGAAGGGCAAACAACCAGCTGCCCCAGAACTGGCCTTACCTGTCTCGATAAAGAGAGGAGGGATTCACAAGATAGACTTTATTAACTCAGGATTTCTTGTTACCTTCCCTAGCAACTACCTTGTTATTCATCCTTTTGCCTCTACAGTAATTTTTAAGTTTTTGAATCACAAACACCACCCAAAACCTTTGGCATAGGAAAACACCCCTAATAACGTCAAGTGCAGTGCAAGACCCTGCATGTTTCTGTAAGACACACCCACAAATACCGTTGACCAAGACCAACAACAGCATGGTTGTGCATTTGGTTCAAAAGCAGTTCAGTCCTAAACAGGTTCTTAGAAAGCTGTACTGTTTATACAGCATAACAATGTCTGTGTTGGGCAGGATACCAACGCTGGTTTAGATTCTATGTATTTTTCAACACAGCACAGCTACACTTACTACAAAAGCAACAATTTCACAAGCATGAAGAAAATTAGGAAAATGCCAGGTTTTGTCAGTTTGCAAGAAACTAGGCAGAATAAAGAAATTATGTTTCAATGTATCTTTCATAATCACAAATGTGTATCACAGATAGGTTAAGTGATAACATATTGCCATTCAAAATAATCTTACCTGCTCAGTTATTGAGCTTAAATCATTTGTAGATGAAAAATCTTCCTCTTCATTTTCAAAAAATTCATAGTAGTTCTCCAGAAGTCCCGCCATTATTCTGCTAACTATTTCTTGTTCTTTCAGATCCTCCACATCTGTGTAAATGCTGAAGATTTAAGCACTGTTTTAGTTTAAAGATCTAAATCCAACTGCCTCCCCAAAGAACAACTTCCACGACTAAGGGCTCCATTTCACACCATTATTCCACATCCATTCTGAACACACAGAACTTCAAGCATGTGTACAAGCTACTGCATTATAAAGCTCTATACTATTTTATACTTAAAAATGAAGTAACAACTATTTAGTCAAAGTTTTATGAGGAACACTTAAAATTCAAGTATTTTCCTGTAGAGAAGAAACACCAGGAGAAGCTGATACTTTTAACAGCCTTCTCCCAGAACTGTTTTCTTGCTACAAATAGTAACCTTACACAACATCACTAAAATATTTGAACCTCAGAATAATTAAGTAATGCAACAATCAAACCCGTGGTTTCTAAGGCCACAGCTCACTGACAAGCTGCTGTTTAAACACAAGCAAAAACTGTAAAACTATACTTGCTACTGTTGCTCATGGACTAGGAATGACTTTAAACTAGAGATAGGTACTCAAGTTCACACAGAAACACTCCATGAGCTTTTATAATTAACTTACTGAAAAACATCCGGGCCAAAGACTGCAGCTAAAGAACTTGCTGACCAAATTTCTTCATGATGCGATGCTACGTTAGCTAAAAATTTACACAGAAACTTCAACAAACTGTAATTAACAGGTGGAAGCTGCTGCAAGAGGAACCTCAGCTTTCTTCCAAATTCATCTTCATTATTATAATCTGAAAAAGGAATTAAAATATTTTAATCACAAATAAGAGATCTGCTTCTTCATATTTGATACTGATCAGCCTTTCTCTGACAACAATTACTTTCTTCTGAAGTATAACTAATAAGGTCAAACCACAGCCTCAGATGTCAGAATTGACTTGCATTTGTTCAGTAATTTCCACCATATTCTCCTCTGAAGTCCAGTCAGCATTTTTCAGCACGTTTTCCCCCATTAACACTCAGTCAAGTTTCTGATTTCGTGGGACAAACTCCTCTGTATGTTTTTGTTTTACCAGTGTTACATAACAATTGCTTTGCACAAGAGCTCTAGAGACAGCAACAGCTCCAGAGACAGCAAGCCAACTTCAATCTAGTCAGATTCTTCCATCAGGCAAGCTACCTTGCCACTTTTTCCTTTACAAGCATCTCATTCTCACCACTCTACTTGCTTTGATAATACCTAACTGATAAATCCAAGCTGTCTCAATGCAATCATCTGCACACATGGTTAGCTTGAAGCTTGTTGATTCAATTTCAGATTTGAAAAAGGGTCATCATAAAACCTCTTCATTCTCACCCCACTTAACTATACCCTTCATCAAAATATCTCCCCATAAATCTTATTTGTTTCATCCATCAGCCTTACAGACAACAAGGTTCAAGGAGTTCACAACAGTTTTTACCTAACTGAGAAATTCCATATACAGGAAAAGAAAGGTCAGGAAAGCAAAGTGGGAGAAAAATTGATAGAGAGAGGCCTCCCCTTCTTTCTCAGACACTTGAAAACTCTTCTGAGATTGGTTAGAAAGGGAAAAGTATGTTTGAAGGTGATGAGCCATCACTCTGCCTCTCCAGATGAGAGCTGAGACATCCTAGTCCTCAATATCCAAGCCAAGAGTGAGTAAATTCCCTGTTGTGTAAGCACAGTAACACCAAGCAGTAACTGCACAGGATTTGCTTTGCTCAGACACAGTCAACACCTACAGCAGCCGAATAGAGGCAACCAGGCACAGAAAAATAGTTGTCTCAACACAGTAACTCAATAAAAATTAGTATCTCGTTGTTAGTTTGCATTCCAGAAATGTGTTTTGGAAACAAAACAGGAAAAAAAAAAGACTTTAAAAAGTACTTTCACAATGTAGACCTTCAAAAAGAAAGGAAACAAGAAAGAGGTGATAGTCAGACCACCTTATGCATACTCCATGTTCTGTCTAACCAATCTGTCCTGAAATTTAAGTTCTAAACCACCAGAGACCAAAAAGCAGAATATTCTTACCTCTACCTGAAGCCCTCTGACACTAAAGCATGGACACACACATCTGGGACGTGTGGCCTTGAGCAATGGGGTCAAATTCACACTTCAATTACCAAAATGACCTGTCTTTGAGGAGCCACCTGCGTGCAATCAGTGAGCCTCCAATGGTTTCTATAGGCCACACCCTGTTGTATCACTAAGTTGTTGTGAGAGCTAAGCCTGACTTAACAATATAAAAGACTGCTAAACAGGGAAAAGACCATAACTAACATATGGATCCACAATTACCACCACTTTCTGCACTTGTGTAAGCAATTCCTCCTAAAATGCAGCTGATTATGTAATTCCTGAGGCATATCTATCACACAGCCAAAACCCAATTAGAGGAAACCAGAGTATTTAAGAGAGGAAAATGAAGCAGCTTCACATTCCTGCAGATGATACTCCAGTTCAGCACTCGGAAAAACACAGAGCACCAGCACATGAAAACTCTGCTGAACCTACTCCTCCTACAAACCAATTCCCACTTCAAACAAACAGGATTATCACAAGCACCATCAAGTTCTCATGAGGAATAAACTCAACAACAGGAAATTAAATCAAATAAAAATGTGTCTTAAAAAGCCCTGCGCTCGAAGAGAAACATGAACTGACACTGGAACAGGAGCAACACTCCTGCAGAGAGACAAGCAGCACTGGACCCTCTGAGGACACTTATGTGTTTCCCACAGTCAAGTCATCAATCAACTCCAACATCACTCAACACAGCAGAGGCCAAAAGACCCAGGAGAGGGGATACAGAGACACAAGCTGGGAATTGATAAAGAAAATAACTGTGCCATATGGGTGGCAGTTTGAAAGGGCAAGTTTTTGCAATGTATGAAAAAACATACTTAGCAATAACAATATGCTGATGACAGGTGGTTTTTTCCTCCTACAAATGAATTTTAAGCTGAAAACAATCCACAGTGGGAGAGCAAATATGACATGAATATAGGACTTGAGATCAGTCTTCTACTATACCAAACTTTGAAGTGCCACAAAAGCATAGTGAAATTCAGGGGAAATAATAGAAAAAACAAAGGCATTCCCTAGCATTTTCAAAGCATGAGTGGTGGAAAATTGTCCAAAAGCTTTGACTCCAGTATTTGACACTTTGACCAGTGTTCCAGTATTCTCACACAAGAACATGGAAAATTTTGAACTAATGAGCAGGATACACAGCAGTTTCACCATTTTCCTACATGACAGATGAACTGTGCCTTTAACCAAACTGAGCTTCCTAAAAAAGACCAATTTATTGGGGGTTTGTGCTAAGAGAAGGTATCTTTGAATGCCCCCGATACACACATTATTACACAGAGCACAGGAGACACGCTGGTGCCACTACAAATCCCAACTCAATACCGGGTTTTACTCTTAAAATCACAAAATAAAACCACCGAATCAAAAAGCGTTATTACCTTGAGAAAGTTGCATCAAATGTATGTGCAAACTGCCTGGAATAACTGGCTCTGGAAGTTCTTGAAGAAAAAATCTAAGAAGGCTAATAGCTGAGGGTACATCTGCTTCTTTAACCAGGTCCACATCTTCTCCGTTATCGTATCGCTGCCGAAGCCACTCCACTGTCTCAGCATTCCCATTGACTTGAAAAAGTCCTTCTTGTTCCAGACCCCCTGAGTCAGGAAAAAAAGTTGCAGTGAAGAAATGAAGTATCACCAAAAAAACCCCCAAACCCACCAAATCACGTGCAACTAGCACTCCTCAAAGCCCCCAATCTCTTCTGTAAGAGTAACAGCTCGCTGTGTTATTGGAGGCACTGCCAGGTGGTACATACCATGTTCCTCAATATAGTCCACGACATGGCGGACTATGAATGGAACCTCATTGTCTGGTTGCCCTTCTTGCTGCAGCTCATCAAGTGGAATTCCAAATATTTTGTTAGCAAGAACAGAGTTGCAGTTACTCAAGGAAGGGGAGGAGCTCTTCCTCATATCTTTTTGCAGCCAAAAATCAAAGCTGTCTTTTCTGTCAAATAAGAGGAATTAAAAGCAAAAAAACATACTTCAGTGTATGCTGTTGAAAGCATTGACCTGAGTGTTTTAATTATGAAATGCAAATAGTCTCTGTCTCTATCAGTTCACTGAACTAATGAACATTTCTGCAATGACTCCAATCAAGCTAACTCAATAAATGATTAGCACCGAGGTGTTCTGTCTTACCCTTAACAGAGGACTGAGAAGAACTTACAGAGCAACAAAGGAAATGCAGAAAATTCTAGTTACAACATTGCAAATAAAGCTCTAAGGTACTCTGGGAGAGGTAGGTTCCTTTTCTAGCAGTATTTAGTGGTCAGGCTTTCAGAACTCAACACAAAAGCCTCTCAACAGGAAACGAAACCAGTGGATCATACCAAACCCAAACCCCAAGTTTCAGTTACACGAAATGATTAAATATTTTGTGATACACAACAGCACTGCAATCAGCTTCTAATGTATTTAGCATTTTATGGCCTACATAATAAAGCTTTCAACACCTGCATCAAATTAAAAGTTCTACTGAACATGAAAACCCCAAAACTGGTTTCTAGATGCTCAGTGATACCATCTTTCTATCATGCAGAAGCTCAAGCTTTACTTGCAAGTCTTTGCTTGATAAAGGATCTAGACAGATAACAAAGGTATCACCAGAGGCAGTGTAAGTCACTCAGCCAAAGTGTTATCCTGTCAAAACCAAAATATTTCTTCTAGCAATGAAAAAACTGTCCTTTCAAAATAAATAATAAAAATAAAGAAAACACACTTGTTTAAATGCAAGCAATCACTTTCATAGAGGCTGACACAGAAAACATGAAGTGCACGCTGTTAGTCAAAAGCACTGAAACCAAACAAATCCTCTCTTTACTGCTGGATAAATTCTAATAGATTAGACATGAAATCCATACTTCTTTTTTTTATTCCAGAAAAATAATTGAAGAAACCCACCTCAGAGTACTTAAACAGCCGAGTTTGAAAAACGCTTTCTGCGCCAGCTGCCCTCACTGACCAAGCATTCTTTTGTCATTTATGGTTGTTTAAGATTATGGCAAAAGATCAGCCTGTAGTTCCTCATTGAAGAATAGCAGAACTCGATCAGTACTTCAGCAGTTAATCTGAAAATAAGGAAAATATTATTAGATCATAAAGTTTTCAACAGTATCAAACTCAGTCACAAGTCTAAACATCTCGGTTGAGGAATTCTTGTCAAGTCATCAGTTTCTTGTTCTGAACAAGAAAGCATAAAGACCACACTATAGCACAGCTCAGGACAGAGCACCCAAAGCAGCAAATCCCTTTTTTCACTCAGGAGTTAACCAAACTTGCAGTGAAAGTTAGTAGGGGGCATCTAAGTCTTAACAACCAGGAAATAATTTGCAGACTCATTCAATCTTCTTCCAAAAAAGTCAAGGAGGGCTAAGTAGGTTAGACAGAAGTGTTTTAGAGTTCCTACCATACTAAAATATTTAATGGCTATAAAATTTTTAGAAGTATCTCAGGCTCTGATTTAATCCAGCATCTTTAAACAGCAAGACCAAAACCAAAATCCTAACTAACAGAGTCAACCAGTTTCAGTGGTGCTGATCATCTTGTCTAGGAAGTTGATTACACGTCTTAACTGCCAGATCAAAGTCCAAGAGATCATCAGATCCTGATACAGGCAGCAACATCCCCCAAGTCAGATTCCACAGAACCACCCACACTTTTGCCACCTTTTATTTAGCATCCAAATTATGTGGACATTTTTTCATGTTCTCAGCTTTCAAAATAGCTATGAACCACAGCAATACCTTTTATCATTTTCTGTGGTATCAAAAATTTAAATTGCAGCTTCATGGCACAGTGGAGCTGATATAAAGTCCAGAATCAAAGTCACCTCAGCCCTTTGATCTCATTCATTACCTGCTCTCAGTGAACTCAAGCAACTTGGGCAAAACTAGCTTGTGACAAGCACACACACAACACACACCACCAAAACGAGACAGTAAAAAGGTCTTTCACAACCTTAAAGTATATGTATGAAACCTTCTGTTTCATAACTGGAGATTGATATGATGGGCTGAGACAAGTACCTTCCCTCTCTTTGCTCCCCCACAGCAGCTCTTGCTTCTGTTCCACATCAGAGCAAATCAACTTCATCCTCACCTGCAAAGCCCTGACAACCCTCCCCTCTCAGTACCAAAATGCCTTTGCCAACAGGAATCCAGAGTCCTTCCAACAGTTTGCATAATGGAGTTTTCCTGCCCCAAATCCTCCCCAAACTGCACCCCTGTGTTGGAGGAGCTGGGCATAAGCTCTATACAAGACTCCTTCAACCTCCTTAGTGTTTTCTTGCATTGAGGCCTAGAGGAAGAAATATCTCAGGCTTAAAAGTGTTTAAATGTTTGCCTATTGATGTAAGCAATACTGACCAATATTCTCTTCTGTTCTTTGTCTTCTGAAAATATCTATTGTCTTGTATTACAGGTTGGAAATCTGTAATGTCTCACAACTAAACCCTGGTCTGAGATTAGGATTCCAGGTGAGCTGGCAACAGAAAACGAAGGGTTATATTGCAGTCAACAGGTTTTACTTTTTTTGTTTGTCTGCGGGGTTTTTTAACCAATCATGTTCAAATCTGCCACTGTGTACTCCTGGTTACCAGAAGATTCTGCCAGATTCCAACAGTGAAGCAGCTGCAATTCACGGCTCTCCTGTAATTTACGAAGGCTTCGTACAACCATTTTGCTTAACGTTTTGATATATTAAGCAAAAATCAATACAACATTTGAGAATCCTAATAGATCACGAAAATTTTAAAATACGAAGATGCACAGAGTCTATTTTCTCAAGTTCTACCCAAGTCAGCTTGTCCACAAGGAATGAGAACATCTCACACTGACCAACCGTGGGGTTAAGGGCAGCTGGGAGAAAAACCTTCCATGGATCTGCCACAATGTTTCAGGCTGCTCTGCTAAAACCAACAACCAAACCTTCAAAACAAACACCGCCTAATAAACGGGCCAAATTACAAGTAACCACTTCTTTATAATTCGGCACTAAATGAACATTCCTGAGGTCCAGCTTTACCAGCGTGCTCAGTTTGCTGAGGTGAAAGCTCAGCCACTTTCACCAGGTGCTGCAGACAAACAGGCTGCCTGAATATTAATTTCATTCAGGAGACATGGAAAAAAGAAAAAAGAAAAAGAAAAGGAAAAAAAAAAAAAAAAGACAGACTTCTATTTTAACTGGCTTGGCAACGTAACAATGAAGTTGAAACAGCCTGGTTGTCTCATTGTTAGAGCAAAACCGGATTTACAACCCAAGCTTATACTTTTAACAAAGGTTTATATGGCTTATCATCACCTAGAAGAATTAGTGAAAGCCTCATTTTCAGATACACACATACTTATACACACATTCAAATATATCCTTATAGGCAACAATTTATTTTCAGAGCATTTAAGGCTTTTCCCTTTTAGTTCAGGCTTTGGGATCTTCACAGGCTGTGACAGAATGCATCTGGTATTTACCAAGTCTAGAAAAATCTGGAAACTCTAAAAAAGTTATTCAACTGCAGGCAAGTTTTATTTCCTGCTATTTCCAACACTGTAAAATTGTTAATAATTAAACACTATATCTCCACGTTTTATATGGATCAAAAGTTTTCCCACTTGCCCTCCCTTGACTCAGGAAGAGCAGCACTTCAATGCAGACATGTGAAAAAACTAGGACAAGACACGTAACCTTCAGGATTATTTCTGAAGTCTTTTAAAAATACTAAGCATTGCTGTGTTTTTCCCTTTTTTTGCCATGATCAAACAATTCAGAAAACAGGAGCTGACCCACTCAGTCACCTACTCCTACTTTTGTCCACACTATCCTGATCTTTTTGAACATGTGCTTCCCTCTCCCAATTTAACAAACCAAAGGCTCTACAAGTTCTATCAACCAAAAGAAAAAAAAAAAGCAGCAACCAAAAAAAAAAAAAAAAGCCCTACAGAAAAGAAAACCAACTAGGCTATGTTTTATACAAATTTTCGAGTTGCATCCTTCTCAATCTACTTCCTCTCCTCATTACTACAAACATTTAAAAACATCCCTAAGCTACAATCATGTTCTATCAGATTTAAATTCAGAAAACTAAAAATACACCTTATTATAACTACATAATACACCACAATTTTACAAGAAGCTGAAAAAAACCCCACACTTGTCCTGTGTAACACGTTGAGCTCAGGCATCTTAAATGAGGGTAAAACAGAGTTCTGCTCTCTATTGAGGATTTCAGTGCTCTCACACATTATTAAAAAACACTTTGCTGTGTTTTGGGGTTTTTATTAAGTTCTTCATAGAGTCTGCTGGGAAAACAGCACCAGGAGCTTCATTTTGCCATCCTAATAGCATTCACTTATCTTGGCACTTAAAGAAGTATTCACACCCACACATAAAATGCCACTACAGAAAACAGAACACTCGGCTGTTAATATTTGAGAATACTTATGAAAACTTAGACTTACTTTTAGTTCAGCTTTTGCATTACTGACTGAACTACAAATAATATACGGGTGTCATTTTAAATTAAAGACCTCAGGGTTCCCCCACCTTTCCTTAGAATGATGGAATGAAGCAACAAGTAAAAATAAAGAAAGGCTGCAAACTGAAACCGTGCCACAGGAACGAAAACATTAATTCTGCCTGTAGAATTTCTGCCACAGGTCCAACTATTCAAGCAGTTCTTTTCATTTGCTTGCTTTATCTAGCAAGAAACTCCTATTGTCTCTGCAGCCAAACCCAAAGCTAACAGCGACTGCTGCTCTGCTCTACTTTAACATGTTACAGCGTGGCATTAGCAGACATTGCCAGTGATTTTTTTGTAACACATGTAAAGTAAACACTAAATGTAACACTTTTAGACAGGAAAAAAGTGTCACAGGGCAACAAAACGTTCTTTAACACCCAGCCTGTACCCTGAAGGGTCAGGTGTGCCCTGGGCAGCTGCTGCCAACCATCCATTATTGACAGTGCATCAGGAATGGCACAGGGGGTGTAGAATACACAGATTAATTATGCCCACATAGTGGTAAACTTGTCCCAAGCCCTGTAACTAGAACAACTCACAAAGCACATAAAGGCACAAAAAAACAGAGCATAAGATTTAGTAGGATGCAATTATAATACAGTTTTTGTTTCCTGGAAATGCAGTAGCAAGTCTGATTTACAAATTTGAACAATTTAAATTAAGCCTTTATGTCCTTACCATGGCAGAAAGCAACAAAACATCTCATGAGAGCTCCTCTGGAAAAGATATAAGTAATAGAATTTTGGATATTTTTTTTTTTTAATTTACAAGCCAAGAAACCATAATACTGATTGGTATTTAATTTCCAATCAGTAAAGTTTAGTCTACAATTTCCAATGACAGAACCTGATCACTCTGTCTCTGAAAACGCCCATCAAACGCAGATATTAAATCCTCAAATACACTGACTGCTTTAAGTAACATTCCAAAACAACTCTGCATTCTAAAAGCACAAGCTGAGTGATCACAAAAACATTAGCTGGTTTTGATATGCAAAAAACAACGTTTTACATCCACTTACTAGATAAAATCCAAAGGCTTTTTAACAGCATTACAGCAACTCATGATCCTTCTCCGACTATATTGTAGCAAGAGGAATGAAATCAAACCATCAGCGATACCAGAAAAAGTAGATGTTTGCTCAGTGCCTCACACCCACCACCACACACTGCCAGATTTGCTCTCATCTGCTGCTGCCAATGCACATGTGCAGAATTATAAAGAAACTTCCTGCTCGCACAGATCCCATCACATTCTTAACAACAGTAGTTAATAAATAAAAAGGCTTTTGTATCTTGTGTAACAGCTAATTATAGTCATCCTACTCGCCACCCTCCAATGCAAAGATCTACTCCACCAACCACAGATGTATAATTGCCTCTGCATCAGATAATACAGAACTTAAGTGCAGTGGCATTATAAAAGTACAGCAAGGTAACAGACAGGAAGAAATTATCAGTAAAAACCATGCAACTCGAGAGGTTCATGTTATAAAAGCAAAGCAGTTTAACAACTGACCCTGTTGTTAAAACAGACTTTGGAACAGAAGTCAAGCAACCTCAGAGGCACCAAAAAAGCCAACTATAAATATATAATGCACTTAATTCATTATACATAAGCTATCGTATTACATACATTTATCATGGGCTTGTTTCCCCCTCACAAACAGGTAAGCAGAAACACACACGGGAACTCAGCAGGTTACAAAGTGATTACACAGCCCGTTCCCCATCCAAACTCTGCCTCTGCCATAAGCACGAGCCCCCGAAATAAAGGACAGGCTCAGCACCCCCACGGCAGGAACAAGATATTTCAAGGAAGAGTTCAAGTCTGTAGCAACGACTTTGAATTACAAGGGAAGAAGGGGAAACAAAAAAAAAGAGAAGACTGGCACTGAGGTCTCCTCCACCACCAATTCCTGTCGCAACTTGATTATGACCAAATTTGAAGATAAGGTTAAAAATTACATCTCAGACTAAAATTAAGTAACCTGATCACATTACAAGAGTGCCAAGACAACAAAAGATTTCATTAAATGTGAAGTTCAGCAAAGAGGGGAGAAAAACTTTCAAACATACACACTTTTAAAAAAAAAGAGTATAAAGGAAGAAAGCACCACATTCGTAAGATTCCAGCTCTCACCTTTTCAGTTCTGTCCATGTATTATTATCCTGCACAGCTGAGCACAAATTTTAACCCTGAACACACTGCAGGGAACACTGAACAGAAGAGGCACATGAAGAGCCACTCGTGAGACGGGAACCTGGACAATCAGTGCAGGGCTCCCACCAGACTCTGCTCAGATCAAGCAGCTGCCCCACCCAAACGTCCTCACAAATGTCCAGACAGTGAAGAAAATAAAAACCATTTAAACCTCTCAATAGGAAAAAAAGCCTCTGCAACCACAGCCTTTGTTACAAGCTCTTTGAAGTCAAACATAACGAACTATCTGTATTTTAAGCTAGTTTGGCATATTTTTCTTTTTTTAATACACAGGATTTCACGCATTCACCGGTGAAAGACCACAAGAGAAGAATTGTTTGTTACTAGCATTATAGAACTATTTGCACTATACTCAGAACAGGGTCCTGCAAAATATCACCCACTTCTTGTAATGAACGACTCCACCCGTATGTTGCAGACCTAACAGGTTTCAGCACCATAGCCACTTTCTAAACTATGTCTTTAAGATTTCAAAACAAATCAGATCTACCAAAAAATACAAATAAAAGCCTGGTAGAAGATGCAGTAACCAACACATTACGTTTTAGGCTGCAAGAACACACAGAATTAACTCGAATTGAAAGAACTTTCACAAATCCCAACACTTGGCTACCAAGTCAGTATAAAAACTACGAAGACAAATCTGAATTCAGCAAAGCCTTGAGACAGTCATTCGCAAACAAAACTTTTGCAGGTAAAATCTACAACTTACAGAAAATAATAGTCAGCAGGAGACTCAAAACTGAATTGCTCAATTTTACTAACTTACTAATGTAAAATTCTCGTATTCCCTTCCTGAATCCCATTTTGACATGAGACATGCAGCCTCTCTGCTGCAAAACTGATAGAGCTATCGCTTTACAAACTGCATGACAAGTAACAAATCTCCCTCTCTCACAGCCCTTCACAGAAGATTTAATATTCCTTCAATTCTGTAATTCCTCCTCAGATAATATTTTCGACAAAGTGTTATTTTCTGGTCCTTAAATAACAGTCCTCACGCCTGAAATGGTCGATAAATCTATAACCAGGCCTGCAATACAAGAAATAAAGTTAAAAGGGTTTGCTATCTCTCGTCCTTACAGATGTGAACGCTGAGCTGCCCTGCAAGGAGTCAATTCATTCTCACCCACTCCACAAACGGCCACTGGATTTTTTGTCACGGCAGCAAAATGAACCTGGTGTTATGCACCGAATTTAAGGACAACTTAAAGACATTCTCTTACCGACATCACTTCCTCTTCCCTATAGCTGCAGCTTCTTTGTGGGGGATGGGGGGGAAAAAAAACAGAACAACCACCCAAAAAAAAAAAAAA
>VXBX01002742.1:1056137-1107634 GCA_013400415.1 Scytalopus superciliaris
GGCTGGGGTACACCCGCACGGCGACTTGGGCACCCTCACAGTGACCCAGGCACACCCACACACTGATTCGGACACCCACATACTGACTGGGACACCCTCACAGTGACTGGGGTACACCCTCACGGTGACTTGGGCACCCACACACTGACTGGGACACCCTCACGGTGGCTCCGACACCCTCCCGGACTCACCCGCACATCGGCCCCGCTGGGCTCACAGTCAGGCTGGAAAACAAGCCTGAGGTCACAGAGCTGGGAAAAGCCCTCTGAGATGGCCGAATCCAGCCTCCGAGCAGCACCTTGTCTACCAGAGCTCTCCACAGGCACCCTCAGGAATGGTGGCCTCGCTGGGCAGCCCATTCCAATGCACGATCCCTCTCTCCAAAGAACTCCTGCCTGATGGGCACCCTCAGCCTCCCCTGGCACAGCTCAGGCTGTCCCCTTGTCCTGCTGCAGTTTCCTGGGAGCCCCCTGGCTCCCCGCTCCTGTCGGGGGGTGTGAAGAGCGACAAGGTGTGCCCTGAGCCTCCTGCAGGATAAACACCCCCGGCTCCCTCAGCTGCTCCTTGCCCTTCCCTGGACACGCTCCAGCCCCTCCATGTCCCTCCTGAGCTGAGGGGTCACAACTGGACACGGCACTCGAGGTGTGGCCTCACCTGCCCTGGTCCTGCTGCTGTTCCTGATCCAGGCCAGGATGGTCATCGACTCCAGACTACGAGCCAACACCCCCATGGCACTGAGCACCATGTCCAGTCTTTCTGTAAACACCTCTGATCACCTTTTCTGTGAAGAAATTCNGGGAAAGGAGCGCGGGCAGAGCGGGTGTTGGGGGTTATCGGGGCTGTCGGGCATGGAAATGGGCGATTCGCCCGGGAACACCCGCACGGGGACACNAGTCTTTCTGTAAACACCTCTGATCACCTTTTCTGTGAAGAAATTCCTCCTAATGTCCAAGCAGCTTAAATCTGTGTCCTTTAGTCCTGGGGGACAGAGAGGGACCACGGCCAGGAGTGTCACTGTGCGGGTTTGTACCCCGCTGGCTTTGGTTGGACAGCAGGAATAATTTGTTCACCAAACATGTGAATAGACACTGGAATGGGCTGCCCAAGGAGGTGGTGGAGTCACCGTCTCTGAAGGTGTTAAAGGACAGACTGGAAGTGGCACTTTATGTTGACATGGAGACATTCAGCCATAGGTTGGACTCAGTGGTCTAAGACCTCTTTCCCAACCTAATTGCTTCTGTGATTATCGTTTTCCCTTTCTCACAACCGTATTCAACTATTTCCCGTACATTTCCTGAATTAAAGCATCAAGAGTGATCACTCCCAAACGTTCCCCGGGGTGTAAGCGCGCCAGAAGTAACCAAGTGCCCTTTGACAAAGAGCTAATGCGTTTTGAAGCATAAAATTTAGCACCCTTAAAGTAAGTTAGCATAAGTTAGTGAGGAGATGCAAGTTTACACCCGAAGTGTTAAAACCCGTGCCTGGCAGTCTGTGGTTCCCACATGCCACGCTGAAACTACAACAGCTTTTTCTGTCATGCAGTGCCAGCAGCCATAGGTGGTGGGTTTAATAAGGCATTTAAGGAAACTTGGATTTAGTCAGTAAAAATCCTCTCAGGAAAAGCTTTTTTTTTTTCCCCCGTGAAAAACTGACAAAGAATATATGAAAGGGAAAAAAAAATATACGAGTAGGATGGGATTAATTGAAACCTCTGTATTTTCAATAGCTGGGAGGGTTTTGTTTCAGGTTTTCCAACGTGGATTCTGAATTTTATCTAGAGATACATTTATAGGACTCATTAAGAGGTTTTACATTTAGAATCCAAAGAAGGGAGAGTCACAATGCCGCAGTAAATTAGCCCGGGTTTAATCAGATCTCAAACTCTCCTTTCCTGCTGGATGATCTGGTGTCCTTAGGAGGTCCCAGGCAGAAGCAGTGCACTGTGTCGGGGTGGGGAAGTGGCCTCTCAGGAGCCCTGTGTGTGCTCGGGCTGCTTCCACAGCACACTTCCCCCCTCCGAACCGCTAATAAAATCTCCTTGCATCAGGATGAGGTTTCTGACTTTGTATTTTGTATACATAGCCGTGTTCTTTCTGATTCATTTAGCCTCATCAACAACAATAAAGATACTGAATCAGAACAAGCTGGCAGTTTTGTTGATGAAACATGGGGGAGAGCGGACTCCAGCTGGCTCCTCGGCAGATACGTTGGCCAGTTGACAGGAGTAAAACTGCGAGGAACCTGACACAGAAAACACACGCGGTGAGTGAGAGGGGGCAGCCAGCAGAGCAGGCAGGTAGGCAGGCACTGCACAGCACCTGGTGGCTGGATTTGACTCCAAGGCAGTGTCTTCCCTCCCCTGAACTGGCTCTGAGTTTGCCATTTCATGCCAGCTTATCCCCCCTCCTTTCAGAGGCTTGCAATGCTCCTCGCAGGGGGCAGACATATGCAGTCCCAGGCTGCCATTTTAGGCTTTTCTGCTCACTTTGTGTTCTCGCTGTCTGTTTCTGAAAGGTTGAGGACAACCCAGGACTCAGTCACAGAGTATCTCCAGTTGGAAGGGACTCACAAGCATCATCAAGTCCAACTCTGTGCTCCTCGCAGGACTATCTAAAACGAAACCATGTGACTAAGAGCATTGTCCAGATACTCCTTGAACTCTGACTTGCTTCTGTGACCACTTCCCTGCCAAGCCTGTTCCAGTGACCAACCATCCCCTCAACAAATCACCTTTTCCTAATGTCCAGCCTGAACTTTCCCTGACACAACTTCATTCCATTCCCTCAGGTGCTATGATTGGTCACCAGACAGGAGATCAGCACCTCCCCTTCTCTTTAAGAGAAGCTGTAGACTGCTCTTCATAAGTCTTGGACCTTTTGTCATCCTGGTCTGTCTCTGGGGCTTTAGCCACTTTTTCTAAGATAGTAAATACAGAGGGAAGGGAGGCAACAACTTAATGAGTGGCTGCATGGTTGCACCCCCAAAATACAGCTGTTGAAGGCATCTGCCTCTCAGATCACTGCCAAACATTACAGTGGACAAGTGTCCTTTAGATGTCCCCATCCCTTTTCCACTATCTCAGGCACAGCTTAAATTTTGTGGCAGCATTTTGTAATTCTCCCTCTTCAGTGCTGTGCAGACTGTGGAGCTCACACAGGTCCATTTGCCCTCTCCAAACTCACGTGCAGAGCAGCCCCAGCACGGGCAGGGGTTGTGCAGGTGCACGGCTGCGTCCCCACCATGTGACACTGTCCCCCACATGTCAGGACATATGACAGTGCCCAGTGACAGTGCCCCAGTGTGAGGCTGCTCCCGAGCAGAAGGACCCGCTCCCCAGCTGCTGCACAGCTCCAGGGACTTGGCAGAGAAATCTGCTTGGCATCTGGCTCCTAGGGCTGAAGAGCCAGAGTGCCATGGCATCCCTGTCTCATCGGTAAATCCAGAGCCACACCACGACGGGTGGGCCATTTCTGTAGCTCAGTGTGTTTCCTTCCAAGCCCAGTTAAGTTGCTCAGCCTAAAAGTTTTGCAGAGATTGTGCTGCCAAGCGCTCACCAAGTAACTCAGTGGATCTGAAATGATTACTAGTGTAATTCCCCTTTTTTCAGGAAAAGCCACTCACGAGCACAAATCATTATTACCAGTATATGTCACGGTAGACCTGGAGCCATATTTCCTTCATGTATCCCCGATGACCTACTATGACTTCAGAATAAATATTCTCTGAAGACTTCAGCTTCCAATTAAGTCTAGTTCCAACAACAGCACTGCATTACTCCTCAGGAGAAACTGAAGCAAATTAAGGAATTCCTATCCCAGCTGTGCTCACTGTTGTACAAGGCTTAGTACAAACTGAGCTAAAGTACTCCAAAATAAATCAGCTTTGCAATCCAGTCCAATGCTTGGAAGGTTGATAGCCTGCCATGCAATTCCTTACCTTCATATTGGGTTATTATCTTACTAGGAGGAAATGGGAATCTGGTGTGCAGCAAAACAAGACACTGTCTGCTGTAATACCTGTGTATTATATGACAAACAGTTTTTACTTGGGGCAGAAATTATCCGTATGCCAGCAAAGTATTTGCTTTCGGTTTTAATTGTTCACCTATAAATTATTTGATACACTCTCCTGAACTTGGAAGTGCTCAGTTTTTCTGTTAAATGGATCCTATTGTCTCTTGCAAAAAATATTGACAAACATGAGCCCTTTCAACACCAAAGAATTACCTGGTTGCTCTGCAAAGTGCTTTCCTTTCCTGCATGTTTCATCCAGAAACAGAGACATGCCACCAAACTGAGCTCCTCTTTTCCAGCATTACAAGATTTTCTAACAAACATTTTGTTTCAGGATGCCCAGCACATGACACTTGGCTGTGTTGGACATCCATAACTCTCCATGGAGGCTCTGGAATCGGCAAGTATCCAGTTCTTCTGACTCACAGCATCCTAAAGGGCACCAAAGAATCAAGGTTCATGTTTAAAGCTATGCCCTGTAGTAACAAAGGAGTCCTCACAACCATCAAGTAGACAGGTGAAAGAGTCTATTTTATAGAAACAGAAACTGCAGCCCAGAGAAAACCATTCATCTTTTCAAAGACTGTCAGCCATTACTAGACACACATATGCAAGGATTTTTAAAAACTGAATTCAATATCAAAGGCACATGTTCTGTGTAAATGTCAGACATTTTTACTCATTTTGCTACTAGAGTTCTGTGATTAAAATAAGCATTTACAGCAAAGATTTTTTTCCTCTGCCTGTGAGCGCTTTTTGGATCTGATTCCTGGTTTTGGAAGATCTGTCTTTAAAGTAGAAATCTAGGAATATGGGTCAAATGTGGCTTTTAAGGCTTGTTCATATTTTAATTGCATGGTTGCAGACTTAACAGGAGATAATTCTTCCCTTCTTGAAATTCAAGACATTGAAAGGTTAATTCAGTCTTCTCAGTTCCATTTCCTTCCGTCTGTTCCCCTTCCCACACTTCCCCCCCCATCTGTAGACAGCTGAGTTATTTGAATTTTATGCAAGCTTGTACTCATCCAAAGGGAAAAATCAGTGTGTTCATCAGGCAAGCAAAAATTGCAATATTGCACACTTGCATTTTTTACTTCCTATTTGCTTTTCTCTGCATTCACCAGCTCGGGCTCTGGATGTACAAACTCATGACCTAAAACAGTCCCCACTTAAAAGCTAACTTGAATCAAAGCTTGAATGTCCCCATCCCTTTTGAATTCCCATTTTTTGCCCTCCAGGTGCTGTGGTGCTTTTACCTTGGGCTGAGCCAAGGCTGCACTTCACGTTAGCACAATTTGTCTGCTGCCAACACAACCACTCTCTGCTGCTCCCTTGTTATTTCATGGTGTGGCCACTCACACTCAAGGTACACTAACGCCAGAGGAGTCACTTTGACAGGGCTCAGGTTAACTCTGTGGTGAAGACATGGCCTTAATCCAGCAGATTTTGTCACTTTGTATGTATCTGCTAGGGAAAAAAGCCATAAAAGTAGTCATTGAAAATGTTCTAGCTCAGTCAGGTTGTGAAGAAACAGCTTTTCGTTTCAGATGCTGGGAGAGAAAAATAGTCTCATCTTTTTTTTTTTTTTCATTGTTGTTTGTTTTTATATTTTAAAAAAGAAAACCAGCATTTAACACAACACATTTGCAGCTTTCATTTGAGCAGGCAGAAGTTAACTGATGTGGAACTTACTGATTACCACTTTCTTACATAATTGTTGACCCTGTACACAGTATGGAATACCTGTGTATTTGGCTTACCCTGTATAACAAGCTTACAAAATTGGAAGATGATTTTTGGAAAAGGTGATGTAGAAATACAGGGTTTATGTCCTGTGAATTGCTCACAGTAATCAGCTAGAAAAGATGCTTGGCTGCCTAGTCTGTTCCTCTGCCTCAGCAGCCTCGGTCCCTCAAGCAGCTGGAAAACTTCAGGGTTTATCCTCTCCCCCAAACATAAAACCACTTAATCTACCAGGAGGTCCCAGGCTATTGAAAATGGAATGATTTGGCAACACAAAGAGAAGAGCTGGTTAGGCACTCACCAAAAGCCCCATGTCCCTGGAGTCAATTCCACTCCTCCATAACTACCCCAACACAACATGGATTATAACAACAGACCCACCAATTGTCCTTTTTCCTCTGGAAAAAGGGAAAATCTGAACGTATTATAAATTCAGTAGATCTCTGGATTTTATTGTCTGTGATTATCTTCTCTTGGATTATGTTGGTTGCCTATTTGCTGCATAATTTGAACTTCCTAAGGAAAGATGATGTTCCTCCCATTTCAAGCAAAGAGAGTGAGAATTCCAAGAGGGGATTGTTCGATTCCTGAGCAGCCAGCTGAGAAGAGCCATGTTTGAGCACACTCCCTGTGCTCATCCACGACTTCCCTGTCTCACTCCTTCTCTAAGAGCTGCTGCTTGCAAGAGATGCTTCTGTCCAAAGACGGGGAGGAAAAAAGGATGGTTAGTAAAGACTGGACGTCACACTAAACTTGTGTTTCTAGATCAGCATTCATCACAAACTGTCATGTGCTCTGTAGCATTAACTAATGTGACTAATACATCACATGCTTCTTTCCCCACCCTGTCTTGGGGAGACAACCATACGCATGGACATTTTGTGTACTTTTTTTTCCTTTAATAATGCACACATGGGTCACCACATTTTGCTAGAAAAGGCCAGGGCAAAGCCAAGTACTTTATGCTGGAATATACCCTTTTGGGTCACTTCTCGAGAAAGCTCTGTTGCAAGAATCTCCATCTGGTTAAACTTTTAAAAATTCACCCCCATACCAAGTTTCATAATACCAAAAAAGTGTGGGAGAGGAAACTTCTACTCCCACTAGCTTATGTTTTCTCTTTTTGCTCTTTGCTGCAATGGGACTCCTCGTATAGACTGTCTGAACTCCTGAGCTATTTGGAAAACACAGGGTTGGAAAAAATAGCCCGAGCAGAAGGACTGCCTACAACTGCCTCTCCTCTCCCCTGTTCTTCTGTATGTCCCTACACTGAAGGTTCAATGGTCTGGATAAGGATAATGAAACACCTCAGGTGATGATAAAACATACAGTATGAGACAAGTACCAAGTATTTACTCACTAACAGTGCAGCCTTGCAGCAGAAACTCTGCCAAAGAGGGATCAGTGCCTTCCTTACACCCCCAGGATTCATTGTCTCTTAGCCTGGGAACCTGTCTCCGTTCCCAAACATGGATATTTTTTTTGGCAGCAAGATGGAACAAAAGGCACAAAGAGAACTAAGAAAACCCTTTCAGTGGAGCTGTAGTCTTTTTTTTTTTTTTTCCTGTTCCCCCAAGGACGGGAAACCTTCTAAGGACAGCTTATAACACATGCAAGCAATCCTGCTACCTGCAGGGAAGGTGCTCCGTGCTCACAGGGACCTCAAGGAATTAGGGCACGTGCAGATTCCAGCCCGGCTTTTGGCCTTGAAAAGCTAATCCCCTACCTTTAGCACCAAAAATACCACAACATTTTGAAAATGAAATCACTGTTATATTTGAGTGGGTGTGTTATTTCGAGACAGCACTAATGTGATTATAAAATCAGTTGTGTCAGCTTATTGGCTCAGCTACAGACACTGATCTGCTCGAGCGTCTGTTCCTCTAACCGGCTGCTCGTTGGGGTGCTTTGTCCCTCCTCAGCTCCCTGTAGAAATAGATATGATTTGATTCTCACTGTTGCACCAAGGAGAAAGAACCCCCCTTCTTCTGGCAGTTGCCCATCTTGTCTCCATGAAACTTGGCATTTCCAGAGCACCTCTTGTGCCAAACATGAGCACATCATCCCCCAGCCCGTGAAAGGCTACAGCCCCTATATATACAATATATTTATTAATGTCCCTGCAGCCCCAGCCCCACACGGGCTGGGGAGGCTGCTTCCAAGTGACAGCAGGCCAAGTGGCAGCAGGCTCCAAACATCCCAGCCTCACTCCGCAGACTTTGCACTCGAGCTCCCTTTAAACGTTTCCTCTCACCTATTACCAAATCCTGGTAGCAAGTGTTTGTTTTCCCCCGTTTCTCTGTGGGTGTCTGACAGACACTCAGTGCCTTGTGCTGCCAGGCATGGTTTGCTGCTGTCAGTGGCAGGTGACTCACTGGTATCAGAGGTGTCAGTTTGACTCAGCCCTTCATCTTTTGGCAGCAGACTGAAATAAAATGCAATTTCCATTGTATGAGGCAGCTTTTCAGGCACAGCCTCGCCAATATAGCTTTACATGCTTTACGTGTAGAGCATGTGTAGAGATTCCATAGTTTGCATGCTCCACTGGCTTCCTGGTTTTCCACATTTCTGGGTGCTGGATCATTCTGCTGCCTTCTTGCACCACAAAGAAAGTTGAGATTTGTGGCAACCACAGCCATCCCAAGGCCAGGCAAATGCCATGCTCCCCTCACTGAATGTGACGACTCCAAAGTCTTGCCATTACAGACCTGACAAATAACTGCTTTTGCTGCTCATATGGCAAGAATATTTCCATTCCCAGTCAAAGGAAAAGGCATCCGAGTAATATATTACCTACCCATCCTTCCCTCCTGTGCTCAGCCTCAACACAGTATGCAGTGCCCTCAGGACAAATTCCAAACTTTCCATAAGTAAACTGCATCCAGCTGCCTGTGCTGCACAGAGTACATAAACATGAGGTTTGAATCCCACATGAGCTGTGTTTGACCACAGGGCCGAACTTAAAAGCTGCAGAAACCCAACAGGCACTTTCTGCAATGGTCAAGATGTTTGTTATGGAGATGAGTATCTCCTGATTTCAACAGAGTGAGAGCCTGTAATTTCTCATCATTATGTTACTTGGCTGAACACTCTTGCACCTTCCTCACCAACCCAACCCAATGGCAATTAAAAACCTGGTCATCTTCATTCTAAAACCCCAAGCAATGTATCCCAAACTGTTTTTAATGCTAGCTTAGCCAATAAATTGGGCAATTAAAATGGTGGTGGTGAAAACAAGCGTGCTCACCCTGTCTTAGCATGTTAGGAAGAGCCTGAGCTCTGCTGTGGATCCTGGGGGCTGAGCCCATGACTGGGCACAGAAGGCCAGAAGTGAGATTCTTCTGCTTTGCTGTAACAGTTTGTTTGCTTTCTCCAACTCAGGGAACTTCTGCCAGTCTAAAAGTTGAAGAGGTTTTGCCCCGTAGTCTCTCTTCATAATCAGAAGTATATTTGTTATTTTTTTTAAATGGACAAACATTTAAAAAACTGTAACTCATGAACTGCTTGGATTCTTGAATCACTCAGATCACATTTTAAAGTCTTTTCTGATCTTCTAAATCTCATGTCCAGCCTAAGAGGAGGTTAATGCTTTCTCTTTAAACAAACTCTAAGACTGTTCAGTGCCAAATCTCAGCTGCAGCTTACACCAAATATTCACCCTGTGTCCGCCTTCCTGCTTATTCCCAGGGGCTTTCAGTCAAGAAAACAGCTTTCTATTTGTGACAACTGGCTGGGTCCATGGGATGGAAGCAAAGGAACCGAATCCTGACAGTAAATGTGGGGCACACACAGAGTGATCTTGTGTGGGCAGTCCATGCAGATGCAGAGGTAACTGAGCCAGCCTGCACCAATCATTTAGGTTGGGAAAGACCTTTAAGATCATCTAGTCAAACCACAAACCCGATGACTACTTTAATTTAAACAAACACTGGAAGAAGAGACCCTTAAGACACATTTAAACACATTTAAACCATTTTCTCCGTGCACATACATCAGATTCAAACCCACTTTCCCTGAGCCTGTTATGGCAACAGAAGGATCTGCAGACCTTCCCGGGGCTCTCAGTCAGCTGAGAGATATCTCTGTCTCCCTGAGCTCATTGCCCAGCCTGCCTTACAGTCAGTAGAGACAACCAGGTACTCCTAGGGCACAATTAATTTGATCCCAACTTAGTTGCCTCCCTTTTCACTTATCACACAGTCTAGACAGGTAATTCAGGTGGAGACATCCAAAGGTACCCGAGAGGAAACCCACAGCAGGATCTAGGAGGATGTGCACAGCCCTTCCCTCCCTTTCCCTTGGAAAGTGATTCCCCAAGTAGTTTTGTGCTGAGTAGCTGGAGCCACATCACAGATATAGGGATGTCACAGCCACAGGGATGTCACAGCCCTCAAGAGCAGCACCTAAAATCTCCCCCAAACCAAACCTGGCAGCAGCAGCCCCCCAGTCTCATCTTTACTCCAAACTTTGGCATTGGAAAAGGATGGGAAGGGAAACTTCAGTATGATTGTCGTGGTAAATGAGGAGAAAAGAAAGAAAGAAAAACCAAGATGTATTTTGGCAGTTTTCCATGTCAGTTTTCCCATTTCCCTCCCTCATGCACTTCCTGCAGGAGCAATCTGTCCTTTCCCTAAACGCTGAGCAATCCCAGCACTAAACTAATCAATATTAATAGCGATGGGCTTGGGAGGGGGGAGGAGGGGAGAGCAGAGCAGAGGAGAGGAGGGATTACCCTGACCTTTTTCAACTCACACTGCCTCAGACGGCCACCAAGCAGCTGAGGAGAGAGCAGCCAGACGGTAATGCCATGTGGTTTTAGTAGCTTTTCATTTTTTTCTGAATTTTTTTTTTTTCTTGTGAATATTTACTTCTGTTGTCTCAGTGCAGATAGCAATGAAATCCGATTTTCTGCAGGAAGGAAAAAATATAATTATATCAGCCATCTCCAGGCCAAACCTCGCCTTGATGGGAAACTCTACTGAAATAAGGGGAATGACGCCCAGGCTGGATTTTAACTGGAATTTCTGATTCAAAAGAGGAATTGGATTAGGGAAGTTTTGACAGGTGAAGGGTTGAATGCTGGTGTGCTTTGTGGATTTCTCTTTATTATAACAGAGTATAATCAAACCCATTGAGCTGTGACTGGGATATGGAGCGAGAGCAAACAAAGGGCTGGGGGAACCAGTTCTCTATTGTTATGCTGAAGTGTCCACAGCAGCTCAGGGGATGGATGTGCTCAGGACAGGGGGCTCCGAATTAAAGCCAAATCCTATTAATTAAAGGAAAATCATAATTGAGGCTCTTTGTTCCTATTTGATTTGGGGTTTATTGTAGATTTTCTGGTTAGCAGCGTTTCTTAAAATAGAGGTTTACGTCAGGAGGCACCGTGGATTACTGGCAATTAATGCATTGTCTCTTCAGCGCTGAATATTCTTGTTGCCGCATGCAAAATGTGATTTTTAGAAATATTATCTGAGAAATCTAGAGAAAATTCTATTTCTGCCTTTCCTCTTTCGCTCTGAAAGAGCCAAGCCTTGGGCGAAAGGTCCCAGATCAAGCTGTTACATTTGTGGGGGTTTTTTGAATAAACATTTCAATGGCATTTTCATATTTTTTTTCACTCGAGGAGCAAACGCTTTGCAGATGGCTGATATCACAGCACTAGCTAATGAAGCCATGGGTGTGTTTTCCCTTCCTTTGTCAGGACCCACCATGTCCGACAAACCAGATTTTGCAGAAATTGAAACGTTTGACAAGACCAAGCTGAAGAAGACAGAAACCAGAGAGAAAAATCCATTGCCCACTAAAGAAAGTAAGTGCTTATGAGGCTATTTGAACTGGGAGTAGCAAGGACACAATCTGTATTGCAGTTCTTATGCAAAATGAATACTAATCATAGGATTACAGGCTCAAACCCATCCCTGACTTTAAGTGGGGATAATACTGAGACTTGTAGTCTATGCTGGGCTTCCAAGGATACAAGGAATTATAACCAATGATGCATTTTGTCCAAAAAACCCTTTCTGATGGGATTGCTCTTGCTTCTGCTGAGAGCAAGACCAGTGTTCCCACGGGGTGCTGGTAACAGGATCAGTCTGTTTGCAATTTCCACATTCCCAGCCCCTCTGGAGGCTCAGGGCAACCCTTGCCCATCCCTGGCAGGCCAGGCAGTGCCCCCCGAGGGTGCCTGGGCTCTGGATTTAAACTGTTCTCAGGCACATGAGCTGCTGCCTTCCATGGGTACCTGCTGCCAGCCATGGCCAGGAGACCTCCAGGCACCTTCTCTGGGAATAAGGCTGCAAGCAAACCCCATCATCATCCTCATCTAATGGGAAATCTTCTTTAGCAAAGCACCCCTGAGCTTTTCTCGTGCAGGGTCTTCTCCCCCACAGCCAGGTGAGGTTGGATTCACGTTCAGCTTCAGGTATGAAAGAGCATTTGGACCAGATTTTGTGAGCAGTGTCCTTCACAAGAGCACTGCTGACCCCTTTGCATGTCTGTGCTGATAGCCATGGAGATGCACTGTCCCTCAGTGTGATACCTGGGGGTTTTGCCCTGTTTTATTATCTTTACCAATGCTGAAGCTTTAAATACAAAAGGAGATTTGCACATCATGAGCTGCCCCCTTCTAGCTATGCAGACATGGGAATGAGCTGGCATTTCCAGGGTGACCAAAAAAAAGCAAATGTGAATTTAACCATTCCCTGGCCTTAAAAATGACCATAGAAATCTGTATCCTGCAAAACCACTATCACAGAGCTACAGAATGATTTGGGTTAGAGGGAACCTTAAAGCTTGCAAAGTACCACCCCCTGCCATGGGCAGGAACACCTTCCACTATATCCCAGGTTGCTCCAACCTGGCTGTGGACACTTCCAGGGATGGGGCAGCCTCAGCTTCTCTGGGCACCCTGTGCCAGGGCCTGCCCACCCTCACAGGGAGAGATTCATTTCCAGCATCCCATCTAACCCTGCTCTGTGGCCGTGGGAAGCCATTCCCTGTGTCCTGTTCCACTATCCCTTGTCCCAAGTCCCTCTCCAGCTCCCCTGGAGCCCTCTTAGACTCTGGAGGGGGCTCTCAGGTCTCCCTGGAGCCTTCTCTTCTCCAGGCTGGCTCCATAGGAAAGCAAAGTTCCTTGTTCATAAACAGTAATGTTTATTGATGGTGTTTTGGTTTCCTCTGTTTCTCTGCTAGCCATCGAACAGGAAAAGCAAAGCGAAAGTACAGCCTGAGTGTGCAACTGAAGATGTGACTGCTGCTTCTTCGGTGGGGTTTTGGCTTCTGACTTGGGCTGTTGTTTTGTTTTGTCCCCCCCCCACCCCTTGTTTGTTTCCCGTTTATTTTAGTAAATATTTGTTCATTTCATGTTCCCTGGAGAAGTTTGTTTTGTGTTTGCTGAAGAAGATACTATGTAATTGTATTCTTAAAACTGTAACTCCAAGTTCTGCATCAACCCCATTACTTGCCAAAAAAAGCAATTTGCATAGAAATTGTTTTCCTAAACCTCACAATAAACAGGTTTCCTCTGATCAGCTGTCTTTGAGCCTTGCAAAAAAGGGGTATACACTGCAACTCTTCCTAGCATCCTTCCCACTTCGTTTGCATTTCCACAGCTACTGGGGAGCATGCTGAGGTTGGGAAAGGTTACCCGACCCCCACAAGTTCCTGCACCAGCACACAGCCCCTCTCCATCCATGTGTATCCTGCAGAATCCCAGAGCCCCAGGAGGCACCAACACCCAGGGACCCCAAAACTCCCTCCACAGCTGCCTGGAGACTTCATTCCCATTCCCTGCATCACTCAAGAGAGTGTGCCTGTGTAAGGTGAGGCAGAAAGCAGCTTGCAGGCAGCAGAAAACAGAGGTGAGTGGTTGGGGTGGTGTGCAGAGAGCTCTCCTTTGCTTAAGGGTTGTTTGACACTTGACATTGAGTGTGAACAGTCAGGACTGCAATTAAACAGCAGCAGTGGAGCCACAACACAGGGGACATTTGGTGGCAACAGAAAGTGACCAGGAGACCAAGAGGGAACACACAGCACACAGGACTGGTGACTTCAGCCATTAATGTCAGGTGTCCAAAGGGCTGAGACTGCTGTTTCAATCCCCATTCATCAGTTCAAAGTGTTTTCTTTTCATGGCTAAGATTTTTGCACGTTCTCCTTTGAGGACCTCATTCCCCTGTCACCTGATTTGAAGGGGTGGGGTTTTTTTCAGATCAGCTAGGTTTATTAATACTAATTTTTAATTTAGAAGATGAGGAATCTGAGAGGTTGAGCAACAAGGAAAACAGGGCTGTTTTCCTTCTGACTAACGCCCTCCCCACACGGTCAGGGTCAAAGAGCCTTTGACATTATTTAAATATTTGCTTTGATGGCGGTTCCTTCATGGAGATAGCACTTAGAGCAACACCACCTATAGAAATCTGTATAGTTCATACAAGATTCAACCAGCCATTGGATTCAACCAGATTCATCCAACCCATTGCTTTTCCACAGAGTGATTTTTAAGCACTGTATTGCGCTCAGCAGTGAGCCCACAGACTAGACTTTCTCCTTGGTTTTGCCAGGAGACAGTGTTTTGTTCCACGTGATGATCTCCCTCCTTCTCTGCCAGCTCAGAGCATCTGCCAGCTCCCTCAGCACAATATGCTGTAAATCACCAAAAACCTCTCTGGCATCACCAAACCAGTGGCCCTGTCTGTGCCCCCAAGTTCTCCCAGGAACTGAAGGTCTGGGCTGTGTCCTCAGCCTGCACTTTTTGGGCAGAAGGGAAGGAGGATCTGGCCAGAGCAAGAAAACAACAGAGCTACTCTCCTCTTGTATTTGCAGAGACACAAAGGATTAGCAGCACAGCTCTAGGGAGGGATGCAAGAGACAGGTTTGCCCAAGCTCTCAGCTCAGGGCTGCTCCTCGTGCCGCTGCAGGGCTCGGTCTGCCCCCAATTTATCTGTTTGCATTTAAGGCCTGACACCGAAAACCAAACATCTCAGGGCTCTTATCCACCTGTCTCACCCCACTGGAAAGGCTGAGAAGAACTTTTGTCTGCAGTTCCCCACCCCTGGAACTGACTACAAGAGCTGCCGAGCCGCAGCACCTGCACACCAGGAAAAATTCCTCAAGGTCAAAGGCCAGATGTTCCCACCTTTCTTCCGCCTGCCCCAGGTGGAGCTTCATGGCAGGGCTTGGAGTCTGCTTCTTTCACAATCAGCAGTTAAGAGAGGCTAAAAGTTAAACACACCTAGCTGCAGTACTCTGACTTGAGAAGCATCCCTTGCTGCTGCTGTGTGAGGAACTGGATCAGGAGATTAAAGTTTGCAGGTTTGGTTCCCTGTTATCTTAATCAAAGAGCATTACAGGCCTTATCTGTGGGGCAAGCTGGGAACACAGACCAGGAAACCTCTCATCACTTCAGGCAGAGACAGGGAATTTTCATCCTTCCAGTCTCTACACTAAGGAAATATTTGTTCCTGCCATTGGAAGGGATCTACAAACCAAGCCAAACCAAAGCAAACACCATACCCACACCTAGGAAACACCTTCTGGGTATTAACCTGACCTTCACCCCCTGGAAGAGCATCCTCCAGCTCCGAGGTTCTCCAACAGCCACCACCTCCAGGAGCCCTTCCCCAGCCTCTGTCCTGAAGCTGGAGACAATGTCAGCAAACAAAACCAGCTCCAGGTGGGAAATTTAAATATTTCTGCCAGTTAGCAGCAGCCCCTTGCTGTTATGTAAGGGTATCTAACGAGCTGTTACCTTGCAACTCCTCCAAAGGAAAAACACCTTCCCATGCTGATGCAGTTACAGCCAAAAAAATCATTACATTCAGATAGAAATTATATACAGATAAACACCCACTCTCTTGGCACCACCATGAAACCACTCTTGCCCCTGGATCCCAGGGACAGGGCCAGCCCTCTCAGGATCCTGGCCAAGTCCACCTGCCCCTGTGAGTCACCTCTAATTGCTCTGCACAGTCACAGCAAGCCCTGACTGAGCAGAGGAGATCTGCATTCCTGTCGTTGTTCTACAGAAGTTGGTTGATTTAATAAATCTCATTAGGCAGGCATTTGATAGCAGTGAAAACCAGGGAGGAGAAGCTCTAAGCCTAGCTCTCCTAGGAAAAGGGCATGTGTGTGTTCCACCTCACTGAAGCCCAGCTAAAAGCCCCTGGAGGATTGTGCCCAGCTCAGATACCACAGCCAAGCCTCAAAGCACACATGGGGGTTTTTTTTCCAAATACATTTGGGTGTTCACTCCTATTTGGGTCATTAGCCCCGTGGTTGCTGAGCAATGTCACAGCAAACCTTTGGGTCCAGCTCTGCAGCAACGAGGGCAATTGGCTGTGCCCGCTGGCTTGGTCACCACAGCAAAAGCTGGGATGCCCATGAGAGGCTGAGGCTGGAGAAGCCTTTCCTTTGGGAAAACACCTTTGTGTGTTCCTTCTGCCCTCAGTGCTGCTCCTGACGCAGCAGAGACCTCTCCTGCTAAGAGAGGATGAGGGGAAGATGTGAGGGAAGAAGGACTCTGGCACGAGCTCTGTGGGATCAGGGGTCAGAACTGCACGGCGTGGGAAGGAGGAGGTCAAGGGCTGGGAGTGCAGCCAGGGAGGTGCCCACGGCAGCAGAAACTCAAGGCAGAAGCAGCCCGGGCAGCTCTTGTGCTTCTGCCTGGCTCACCCCTTGTTTTTCCAAAAACACAGGGTGAAAACAATAGTCTTTTTAAAAGCACTACCCTTGTGGTGCCAAGCTGGGGGAGCCTCCCACACGGTGCACAGGCAAACAAAGCCGCTGTGTCCTCCAGGAGCCCTGGCACGGGCAGCCAGCCCTGGGCACTCCACCTGCTGCCACCCGGAGAGCTCTGTCTGTCCCAGCCCGATCCTGGGCACTGAGCTGTGTCCAGGGAGCAAAACCCGCTCAGGCTGGGACGTGTAAAGCACCGGGGGGGGGCTGGCTGGGGCTGAGCCAGGCTTTGTGGGAGCAGTGGGTGCGTGTGCGGGGGTGTCTCTCCAGCTCAAACCCGAGCCGGCTCAGACTGACAGCAGGGAAAGCTCTCGGGTTTGGAAAGGCGGCTCGCTGTGCTTTCCGTCTTGTCAGGAGAGCTGGCTTGGGAAGGAACAGTTGCTGGGGATGGTTCACACACATCTCGTAAGCCGTGCTGACAACAGCTCCTGACAACTCCTACCATCAACTGCAAACCTCCCAGTGCTGCGAGTTTGCTTCGAGGCCCAGGTCCAGAATTCATTCAATCCACAGAGAATCAGGAAAAAAGGAGATGGAGAAGGGAGCAAAAGGGGGTTTCTAGCTGCTCTAGAGACACACGGAAACAAGGTCTTTTAGGGCTCCAGGAGTAGGCACTGAACAAAAAGAATGAGAAATTTGAAAATAAAAAAACAATCTCAGGAATTTTAAGCTGGTCTCATGAATTCAGAGGCCAACTCAGTATCAAAATTTTTGGACTTGGCAAAGTTACAACAAACAGGGAGGAAAAAAAATGGTGTGTGACTCCAAGTGGGTGTTTTCAAACAGCAACTTGTTTGGGGAAAATAATCCCTCTTGGTCTGCTTTGTTTTCTCATGATGCTGGAAATAATTCTCCTCAGAGAAAAGAATCAGGGTTTTATTTTTCTATCTGATCATGGGAACTACCTCAGGTCGCGCCTGACCACAGCTGGTCCCTCCACCCCTGCTATCACCACCTCAAAGTGTCAAAGAAACACATGTGCAGGTCAAAAACCACGCATTTCATTTAGCAGTGAGGAAATCAGGCATGAAGTACCTTGGCTGAAGGTGTGTGCTCTGGGGGGCTGAGCCCAAGGGCAGGGCTGGAGGCAGCAGGGCTGGAGGCAGCAGGGATGCCCCAGGGTGGAGCATCACTCCCAGGACCCTTCTCCCCGGGGGAGCAGGAGTAGCAATAGCTGAGAGTGCTGCAATAGCTCCATAATGGCTTTATGATTGCTCCAGCCTCTCCACTGCTCCTCCTGACTTGTACCATTTTATTTCTGTCCTGTCCAGGCTCCTATTTCAGTGGGATCTGGGTAACCTGAGCCCACAGGCTTCATGCCAGCTCCTGCCATCAGCCACATGCACCGAGCCCAGCAAGGACCTCTCCTGATACCAGCACGGGTGGCAAGGAGTGAGGGCATTTGGAGGGAGAGGGTGTCAAACAGCTTGTGACAGCTGCAGTTCCCCCACTCTGGCAGAGATGTTGTGACCACACAGTAAATGTGGTCCTGCTAGATATCCCCCCTCCACGGGGCAGCCCTGGGGGGCACAGTGTGGCAGCATCTCTGCTTTAACACACCCCTGGCCCCATTTTATTATCATGCTGCTTTAACATGCCAAGTGCAATGCACATGGCCAGGGCTCCAGTTTAATTTTATTTCTCTTTTCATGTGTTTCATGAATACCCAGGGAATTGGAAACGTCAGGACACCAGCATGGCTGTATCAGCTGTGGGAATCTGCCTCCCTCTTCTCAATAGATAATTGAGGACCAATTCAAACAGGAGCAGCCTCAGTGTGAGCTCTGGCTCCTCACAGTGCTGAGCTTGCCTTCATTCCTTTTCTAGCTGTACAAAGGACCAATAAAGCTTTAACTTACCTGCTTTTATAAACTTCATGTCTGAAGCATTCAGTGGTGCATGGCCAAGGTGGCAATAAAAGAGATTGACCTAAAATAGCTCTCAGTATTCAGAATGGGCTAAAGAATATAAATCCCAGAGCTGTGCTCTGATGGCAGGGATGTTATTCCTCTGTAACACTGAGGTAAATGCATCGACCAGCAACAACCATCAGGGACTTTGATCTCTGCATCACTGAGCACCAAGACCCTGCAGAGGGGTCTTACTTTGGGGGATGGTGCCACACTTGGAGCCCATGGAAAGGAAATTTGTTGGGATTAACCCCCCCAGCACTGCCACAAGCCAGGCAGGAACAAAATCAGTGATGGGAGCAGGGCTGGTTTCCCCACTGTATGTCCCCAGGGCCAGCAGCACCCAGCTGACCTGAGGTTCATGCATTTTAGTGATGCCAATGGCACTGTGGGAGATTCAAGTGGAGGGTGGGTACCAGTGAGATGAACCTAAACCCGTGCTCCAGGCCCCTGTCCTTGAGCAAGTCTTGTCATAGAATCATAAAGGCTGGAAAACATCTCTAAGATCAAGTCCAACCATTAGCCCTTCACTGCAACCTTCACCACTAAGCCATGTCCCCAGGTGTCACTTGAACATCTCCAGGGATGGTGATGGTCATCTCATCACACTGCAGTTTCACCCATGTGAATCAGAGTGGTGACACCAACCATGGCAGTGCCCGAGGGACCCCTGGGCACGGCTCCCTCCCTCCAAACCACAGCACGAGGGCAGAGTGCCACACAGAGTCCCTGGGCACAGAGTGTTCCATCCCGGCAGTTCTGTGCACACAGGCTCTCCTGTCCCTCAGAGGACATTTGGCTCAGCTACTGCTCCTTGTATCTCCGAGCACGGCCAGATGAACCACAGACCCACAACACAGGGGGATATTTTTCTCGATACGGCTTGAAAACCCCAACCTGAGCGATGAGCATGGAGAATTCCCCATGTTCCGGCAGTGGGATTGCTGGACAGCTTTTATCGCAGCTGCCACTTGAGGTGCTCCGATGGAGGGACCCTGCAAGCCTGTGGCACCCCTCTGTGTGCCCACACACCCCCAGCCCGCCGCTGTCCCCGGGAGGGTGCGGGATGGGCTGGGCTGGGTGTGCGGTGCGGGGATGCCCCACAGGGGGGAGCCTTGTCACCAGCCTGCGGGGACACTGCCCGGGACATCGCCCCGAGCATCCCCACCCCGGGCACCCGCGGGGGTCGGTCCCGGCGCTGCGGGCTCGGCTCCATCCCCGCCCTCTCGGAGCGTGAAACGCTCTGCTTCACCCTCGAGGGGCTGGGCAAAGCTCCCTCCTAAACCACCGCAGCCCCGGTGGTCAGGGCTGAGCCGGGAATTTCCCAGGAAAGCTGTTTCTGAGCATTCACCCCATGAAGGATCCTGACGGGTCTGGAGGATGGTGGTGAGCCGGATCCCACCTGACACATTCCCAACTTTACGCTGAACAGCAAAGGTTTAAAACTGGTTTAATAAAGCCAGAGACCTTGCCAAGAGCTGTCACCTCCCTCTGACCTCAGATAACACTGGAGATGTCTCCTCCCACCTGAAAGATGAATAAATGCATGGCACTACCAGACTGATTAAAGTGATACACGAACATGGCAGCGGTGCCCAGCTGCATTATGAAATGGAAATGTGCAGCTCAAGCCCTGTGAAAAGACAGGCAAGGCAAGAGGAGCTTCCCCCGGGGGAGCAGAACAAGGTGCTGGAGCCCCAGCAGGCACCATGGGGGGAATAAACCCCACGGCAGGGCAGGCTCCAGGTTTTCTCCTCACTTTGTCTCTCCCAGCAAGACTCAACTTTTAAGGTTGCCCTCAGCCCAGATTCCTCCTTCTGCATTGAGAATCACCTCCATCCAAAGAAACAAAGTCGAGTTTTCAGAAAATATTCGTAGCTCAAATCACCATTTTCTTCTGTGAGTCTCAAAACCTCCCACACTCCGTGTGCCAGACCCAGCCAGCAGCAACACACAGATCATCCAGCTCAGAAATAAAGATCTTTGGGCTTCATCTGTTCCCTGTGACATGAAATGGGACAGGAGGGGTGACAGAGCCACAGCCGCAAAGGGATAGTGCAAGCACCCATGCTGGGAAAGGACAGGGAGCGCTGCATGAGCCAGGCTGTAATCAGTTAATTTAACTTGAGTTTGGCTGGGAATAATTAAGAAGGAGGTGATAATTTTCCTCTGTATCAAGTGCCCAATCTCTTCCTGGACAGGCTTTTACCTGGGAGGTGACACATTGCCAGGACAGAGATCTGGCCCCACATGCAGTTGCCCAGGCAGTAACTTATCTGCTGCACTAACACCCTTTGCATGACACTTCCTCTAAGGGTGAGAAAAACAAAACACTTGTCCCTACTTTATAATGCTGCTGTGTAAACAGCCCTGTAGGTTTTGGGGGACACACCTAAAGGAGGCAGGTGAGGTGAGGCTGGTCAGGTCACGGAGCTGCCTCTCCAGGGCTGACTGGGCACCCAAATTCTCTCAAGAGCTTTCCCAAGAGAGCTGGGCACTGCTGCTTGCAGGATGAACACCCCCCCTGGAGCCCCTGTCCCCCAGTCAGTTGGGCTGGAGGGGTCCTGACCCATGTCCCAGCCCATCCTCTCCACCATGGCAGGGCTGAGCTCACCTGCTTCATTCCTGACACACCACAAGCCCGCAACAAGTTAAATCTACCCCTTGGACTGCTTGTTCTGCCTCTTGTTGACCAAATAAAAGAGTTTTTCCCTCTCTTGTTTGCTCCAGCTTTTTATTTCTAGCCTAAATACAGCATCCTGTGCACACAGAGAGCTCCACAATGCTCCAGGGCCGTTTCTGCAACCCCCATCAGGGACATTCCCGGATCACCTTGAGTTTGGAAGCATCCATGTTCCCAGCCAGCTGGAAAGATTAGAATTTGGTTCCAGACTTCGGGTTTTTTTCCATCCTGGAACAAAAGGATGTAAAGCCCAAATGGTGCAACTTAGAGCCTCCCTTGGGCTTGATTTCTGGCATCCCAATGGTCCTGTATTCTATTCCAAGATGTTTCCCACCATAGCAGAGACTCTTACCTTGGCCTTGCTCGCTCGTGGCCTCTGTGATGAAGTTCACTGCTCAGCCCATCACACGGCACATGAGGCTGTGCTGGGAGTCAGGATTAAAACTGAGATGGCAAACCTGTCTGCATTGGTACAGCTGAGGGGGACAGAATGCTGTGGGGAGACAGGAATTCCATGGGTGGGAAAGCACACCCCAAGCTGGCTCTGTTGGGCTGTTTAGCTTTGTTTCCAGTGAACATCAGGCCACTTCTAACTGTGCCAAAACAGGCATGAAGAGGACTAAGCCCCTGGGGTAGGTGTGGCACAACACCTGATTCCAGTTTCACCTCCATCCCCAATTACCATTCATTAATCAAAACATATTCATTATACAGGCAAAACTCCCAGCAGCGCTGCCAGGCCCAGGTCCTGACTCTGTTTGCTCCCACTGGGAACTGCCACAGCCCACGAGGGACAGAACACTGGGGACTCACTTTCCCCAACACGGGAGAGTTGAGCAGGCTAACCCCAACAATTCCTGGAGGAGCTGTGTGTGCAGGAGGGCTGCCCTGGGGCTGCAGGATGCACAGGGACACAGCTCTCTGCTGTGTACAGACCATGGGCACAGCATCACCCACCAGGGGCTCGGGGGCTTCCCAGGGGGGAGGTCACCATAAAACAGCCTCCACCTCAGCAGCTTTCTAATTACCCAGGTGGGTTTCTATTGTAAGGAGGGCAGCAATGCAGGATTTGACGCCAGGGCTCTGAATGTGTCACCTGCAGAGGGCAATTTAGCAAGTGGCCTATGCTTTATTTCCCTGATGTCCACAGCCACTGGGCTCGCTGCCCTGACAAGCCAGGACCCCATCCTTGTGGGAGCTGCTGCCCTGATAAACTGATTTATCTCATGCGTGCCCTCCCTTGGAACACACATTGTGATGTGAGGAGGGTGTTGTGGGTGTGTGGGGCTGTATATACTATTGTTTCTTTACTCAGGGTAGATACCAAAATGCTCCAGGATTTTGATCATCCCATGAAAAGCATGGGCTGTTTGGTCACATAGCAAGAAAATGAGAAACAAAGCATGAAGATTTTGTCAGCAAAGCCAAGAGGCTCCAGCTGACATTTGGGATGCTGCTTTTCCAAACAGCCTGTCCCTCAGCAGCACATGGAGCCAACACAGGCTCTGGTGGTGCATCCCTGCTGGGTGGCTGATGCTCACTGTGATGTCCAGCCTGCCCAGAATGACTGGCAGTGCATTTTCTGCCAGGTAAATTCAACAGAATTTTCCTTTCAGGCTGCTTTTTCCCCCATCCAAAACCAAACCAAAACCCATTTTCTAGGCACCATGAAAACTCCCTTCCAGCATCAATATTACCTTCAGGATCAAAACTACCTTCAGCATCCTTTCTCAGATGGAACCCACGGCTCAGGAGACCCAGGGGGCTGTTCCCACGGGTGATGGGGGAGCACCCAGCCCTGCAGCCCCCCAGAGCCTGGCTGGACTTTGCCCACACACACTCAGTGACTGACAGAGCAAAGCACCAAAACCAGCTTCTGACCAGCCCTGCCACTGATTCACCCTGAGACCAAAAGCCCACCCATCTCCGTGCCTCGGTTTACCCAACTGCAAACAGAGACCTGTATGTTTAATCTCTTGCACAGCGAGGACACTGCACGAATCACTCTGTAAGCACAGGATTTATTAACACAGCAAGACCAAAGTCTGCTTTTGCCTAAGGTGGGAAAGTCCAGCAGCAACACGCTTGGATCCCTGCAATCCTTGCTGGATGCCCTGCAGAAGTGTTGCCTCCCGCTCGCCCAGGGCAGAGCTGCTAAGGTGGAGAAAACCTGCCCTGGCGCTGGAAGGCTCGTCCCAGCACGCTGCTTTGTTTGCTGACAACTCGTGCAAGTGACAACGTTATGAGTGACTTTCGAGATCGCTGTGACTTTAATTGGAAAGGACATTTTTAATAGCCCGAGAGCTGTGCGGTCCTGCCAGCGGCTGCTCACGCCCAGGGACGCTGTTATTCTTCTGGCATGTGAGAGGAATGTCATGTGTGAACTGACAGAGCAGACACGCCAACGTTTTCTGAGCTGCACAAGCTCTCTCACACAAGGGAAAAACCCATCAATATGCCCTCAGGGACAGCCAGGCACAAACCCCAAAATTACCTGTGTGCATACAGAAAATGCACAGAAGATTTCCAAGCTGTACGCATGAGCCTCCCTGATACATGGGAAACACTTCATTCCCAGTAATTGTCCTTTGACAGCTCTAACAAATTCGGGATGGTAATGATTAAAATGCTGACTCACAGAGGGTTTTCCACGCTGGCGGGACTGCACCAGCTTTGTGCTCACTTGGAAGGTATTTTGCATCCCTGCTTTTCAACCAATCTGCAATTTTAATCCTCTGGTTGCAAAGGGGTTGTTTGTGGCTTTGCCCGGCTGACTCCAGGTTTCCCTTCTGCAGGGTCTGGAGGGAGAGGGCTCTCCCCTCGCTCAAGGATGAGCAGCAGGACAGGGAGAGTGCCTGTGCTTTCCGCAGCCTGGAGCAGTGAGGAGCTGCTCTGCCTGCCCGGGGCAGGAGGCAGAGGAGTGACAGGTCCCCGTAGCCCACAGACCTGCATTTCAGACACCAGCACTGCGAGGTGTCAAAGTCCAGGGCAGGTTGCAGGCTCTGCAGTGCTCTGGTGCATTTCATGGCAAGAGAGCAAAGCACTTCACAGGCATTATTTGAGATGTAGCCTCCTGCCTGGCCACAGTGCAACTGGCTGCTGCTGCTGCTCACCTGCATGTGGGGATGGGCTGTATCCCCGTGGGGCAGCCCCACAGGTGCCATGGGCAGTGCAGTCCCATCCCCTGAACCTTCACTGCTGAAGCCCCTTCATCAGTCCCCCTGCAGCACCAGCCATCGACACGGGGAGATGGGTGTGCCCAAGAGGCTGAGAGGAGGAGGAGGAGGAGGAGGAAGGCAGCACCTCTGCTCTGCCTCAGGCCCATCACTGGGCAGAGGCTGTGCCCATGTGCCATGGGACAGTGCTGGGGTGCTGCTGGCACTGCTGGCACAGCACTGCTTTGGGCCCAAACACCCACACTGCCCCACGGAGCAGCCAGGATCCCTGCCCAGGGAGAGCCATCCACCCACAGGAAAACAGACCCAGAAGTTTCCATGGACACCATCTCCCCATTCCTCCATCTGCAGCATCACAGCACCTCACAGCCCTTAATGACACTGGCCATAGCTATTAGAAGGCTCTTTGGGGTTTCCTCTGTTAGGGATTTTCCTTTCCCAAGCACAGCTGATGGCTCAGCAGTGGCAGAGGCCCCTCGCTCTGCTCTGCCTGTGGAGCAGCAGCAGCGGCCGTGCCTTTGCCGCCGCAGCTTTTACCGTAAGGAAATTGCCAACCCCAGAAAACTGTTCCCCTAATTACAGCGTTGGAGCAGGGAGAAAACCACAAAAATGATTCACACACTGTTCCCAAGCTGCAGCCGCGTAAATTAGAGAGATTTCCAAACGCTCCCGAGCCGCGCTCGCTGTTATCAGGATGGAAATGCAGGATCTTTCATCATAAAGAGGCAAGAAGGGAGAAAAACCTGCCGTTAAACGCACCTCTGCAAGCCAAGGAGAGCTGGGAGGTTTATCCCCTACAGATCTTTACAGGAGGGTTGTTGAAACTCCTCGGGGAGTTCTCATAGGAGGGAGCAGGCAGATAGCAGGGAAACTATAGAAATGCATCAGCTTATTTCAGAGGGCACGGGGATGGAGCCTCTGCTGGCAAGGACAGGATGAAAAAGGGATGGCAAGAGGACTTGGGGGCGAGCAGAAAGGGATGGCTGGTGGCAGGGAAGAGAGTTAAAAGTGTCCCATTGTTAGGGAAGTTTGCTCTGGTTCAGACCATCCCGCTCCCAGGGACACCACGCCGCCTTTTGAAGTGCAACCTTAGGCGGTTCCTTGTCACCCATTGGAGAGGGAGCTTTTTTACCACATTAAGTCATTGGGTAGCAAATGAATGGGGGGTTTTGACTATTCACAACTTCACCTTATAAATATCAGGGTTGGAGGTTCCTGCAGCTTTCCTCCATCCCCATAGCTCACCTTGGGAAGGAGCAGAAGGAGCCGGCCCTGCTTGCTCGGAGACCTGCGGTGCGGAGAGCTACAGATCAGCCAAAGGGATCCAACCCTGCTCCCTGTGACAGCCATGAAGAGAAGCACCTTCCTCATCCTCTCCATCACAGGGGTCTACAGTGCCATCCTCCACACAGCAGCATGGTAGGGTCCAGCCCAGTGGAAAGGGCATTTTTTAGGGATGCTCGCTAGCCTGTGGTAAGCTGTGTGATTTCTTTTCTTTGTTTCAGGTCTGTGAATAACTTCCTGATGACAGGACCCAAGGTAATTAACATGTGGGCTGTCAGAAATTTAAGTGAAGTGATTTTATATATTTATTTATTTATTTTGCAAATGGGAAGAAGTACTTTTCCAAGGAACCAGGCTTCCCAGAGCATAGCAGTTTCAAGTCCTGACAAGTCTAGAGGGAAAGGACTCGCACCCCGTTTGTGTCTGTTTTCAGCAATAAATTGTAAACCAGGGTGGATTTTAAGCCGGGTGTTTCCCATGCCAGGCTTACCTGACGTTCTCCAGCAGCGTGGCAGCCGGGGCACACAGCGGGATGGAGGAGTGCAAGTTCCAGTTCGGGTGGGAGCGCTGGAACTGCCCCGAGAGCGCCCTGCAGCTCTCCACACACAACCGGCTCCGCAGCGGTGAGTGCCCCTCCGCCTGCCCCGGGACGGGCCCTGCACGGAGTGCTGCTGCTCATTACATGGGCAAAGGGCTTTTGGGTGTCCCAAAAATAACAGCTGTGTTTGCTCTGCTTGTATTAATCGGTGTCACAATTAGCACTGACATTGCCCCATGCTCGGCTAGAGCTCAGTCCTTCCCACGGTGCTGCCCCGTGGGGTTGTTGCTGCCACTTTGTGTGCAGCATCCCGGGCAGGGCAGTGTTAGAGACACCTGAGCTTCCCGTGGGGAGAAGCACGGAAGAGAGGGAGGGAGAAACCAGGGATGTGCACTAAGAAACTGCCCTCATAAGAAAGTCAGGGATATATTTCAATATTACCTATTTCTTCTTTCCCAGAGCAGCATCCGTATTTGGATCTGTTCAGAAGGCCAAAAAGAGCTAAATTAGAGGAGTGTGGGTGCAGAGCTCTGTTAGCACAAGCTGGAGGATCAATGATGATTTTCCCCAGCAGGCAAGATCAAAGCACAACATCCCCCCCGGGCAGGGAAGGGCAGGGATGAACAGAGTGCTGAAGGGAGCAATAACTCACCTTGGCCAGAGCAGGACTGGGGCATTGCCTTAAGGTCCTACCCTTGCCAAGAAGTTCCATCCCCTGCGCAGACACCTGCATAAGACTCTGCCAAATTGCTGTAGCCCGGGATGCTGAAGCCTGAAAAGATCCAGTCACGAGCATTCAATTTCTGTAGCACTTTACCTTTTGCACAAACTTGGGAGGGAGGGTATTATTTTCTCACACCTTTGCAGCACGGGAGATCTTCATTCCTGACAATGCGGGGCTCGTGTCTATGTTTGCACGTGACAGCTTTGCCCTCCTCTCCCCCAGCCACCCGGGAAACATCCTTTGTACACGCCATCAGCTCGGCTGGTGTCATGTACACCCTCACCAGGAACTGCAGCCTGGGCGACTTCGAGAGCTGCGGCTGCGACGACTCGAGGAACGGCCGAGTGGGTGAGCGGCCACCCCAGGGGGACTGACATCCCCTGCCCACCCCACGGGGCTCAGGGCAGAATCCGAGCAGCCCCGGGCTCAGCCTGGCTCTGTCCTGCAGGTGGCCGAGGCTGGGTCTGGGGGGGATGCAGCGACAACGTGGAGTTTGGGGAGAAGGTTTCCAAGCTCTTTGTGGACGCCTTGGAAACAGGACATGATACCCGCGCGCTGATTAACCTGCACAACAACGAAGTTGGGAGGCTGGTAAGTCAAACTCTTAATAATGCTACTAATTAATAATAGTATCTATATCGAAAATAAAATCTGAGTGACTGCCAGGCTGCTCAGGTTCCTGTTTCCACTCCCCGGGGACAATCTTGGCCCTGTAGTGTTTGCATGGGGGAAAAACACAGCCAGAATCTGGCCTTAAACCTGAACACAGGGAACTGCAGCAAGAGCTGTTCCCACTTCCAGCTCCCCCAGCCGTGCCCTGCACTGAACTGCTGGCACACACCACTTGGAAATGCATGGGGTTTGTACTCACCTGGGCTTGTCTGCTCTGTCAGACAAAGCCAGAAACACCTTCCTTCCTTTCTTGCAATATGCATTCCGAGCTCTCTGGCTGGGAAGCCAGGTGTGAGCTGGCCCTGCTCACCAGCGGGCCACCAGCCTGCCCTGCTCCCACCTGGGCTGGGGAAGATCCCAGCATCTTACCAAACCTTCTTGTCTGTAAAAACAAGGACTGCAACACTTAACATACCTATCTCATAGGGTGTGTCCAGGCTTAATCTCACATAGATACCAGAGATTGGGACCTTATACATACCAGAGGGAGATAGGCAGATAATATCTGTGAAGTGCTTGGCCTGGAGGAGATGCAGAGAGGTCGGGTATGATTATTCCAAAGCAGTTTCACACGTTTTGAATGAAACCTCTGAGAGGGTTGATGGGTTGATGCTGTGATGAGCCAGGTGAGTGACATGAGAAGGGCATGACCCCACAAAGGCACTTTTTCCTGGCCTGGATTCTCCCACAAGGACTGGGACCAGTACTTTGTGCCCACTTGTTACCTTTGCCAAATATTTTCCAGGAACTAAGAGCCTCGGCTCATGTCCTGAAAGGACGTGAGGTCATGCCAAGCGTGAGCCACTTTTGACCCGAGATTATGAGAGCCTGATTTTGAGGTTTAAATGATGATGCTCTGCTGCCTCTAATTTCCCCACCTCTCCAACCAAGGCCGTGAAAGACACGATGAAGCGAGCCTGCAAGTGCCACGGGGTGTCGGGCAGCTGCAGCATCCAGACCTGCTGGCTCCAGCTCGCCGAGTTCCGCGAGGTCGGCAACTACCTGAAGATAAAATACGACCAAGCCCACAAGCTGGAGATGGACAAGAGGCGGGCGAGAGCCGGCAACAGCGCCGACAGCCGCGGCGCCACGGCCGAGACCTTCCACCACATCCACGCCACCGAGCTCGTCTTCCTGGAGGACTCCCCCGACTACTGCACGAGGAACGCCAGCCTGGGCCACCAGGGCACCGAGGGCCGCGAGTGCCTGCAGACCGGCAGGAACCTCTCGCAGTGGGAGAAGAGGAGCTGCCGGCGGCTCTGCACCGAGTGCGGGCTCCGCGTGGAGGAGCGCAGGGCCGAGGTCGTGTCCAGCTGCAACTGCAAGTTCCACTGGTGCTGCACCGTGCGCTGCGAGCAGTGCCGGACCATGGTGGCCAAGCACTTCTGCACCCGCCGCGACGGCGCCGCCGCCCCCAACCACACCCGGCAGAGGAACAGGGGCCACAGGAGATAGGGGGCAGGCACGGCGCCCCGGGGGGGTGCTCTGGGGCTGGCACGCCGGGGAAGGAGCGACCTGGGGCCGGCAGGGCTGAGCGGGCACCGTGCGGGGTGGCGGGGGCTGCTGGGGATGGATGTGCCGAGATCGGGGAGCGCAAGGCGCGGGCGCTGAGGGACCACAGTCCTTCTTGCTTCCATGTTTTATCCTCAGTATTTACCAGTAGCTTCTTCCTCGCTGGGAGCCGCTTCATCTGTGTATGAGACAGAGGGAGGATTTTCACACTTTAGGTGGGCTCAACCCCTTGTGCCCCTGCAGTGGGTCTGCCAACGCCAGCAGTGGGGCTCCAGCCCCACAGCCAGAGCGCTGGGAATGGGTGCCGTGGCCAAAGGTGTGTCCAGCTGGGTGATCCCATCCCAGCAGCCCCAGATCCCACAGCTGGGACAGCCCCAGGGCTCATCCATTCACGCACAGAGGCTGCTCGGCAGCATTTCTAGAGGAAAACTTATGCACTTTCGGATGTGAGAGGAGGTCTGGCAGTGTCATGGTGTGTATTACCACAACTGCAGCCTTCTGAGGGCTTTGATAAGTTTACAGCCAGTGTTTACAGATTTCCCTCCCCCCTCCTTTTTTTGTTCCCCTCTCCTCCTTTTTGAATGTTGTACTTTGGCACAAGAGCCCTACCCCCAATAGACAGTAGCTTCATGTATTTCTGCTGGAAGAAATTAAGCAGTTTACAGTTCCTATACCTTTTTTTTTAAAAATTAGCAGATAAGAATTCAGAATTCTTTATGCCTAATGTTGTTTATTAATAAGTTGTATTATTGCTTAGCACAATCTGTTTTCACTATATATATTTGAAGGTATCCCTTAAGAGTTAGATTTTGGACTGTATTTTGCAATAAACACCACGATGAAAAGAATTGCCTTTTTGCTTTCTGGCTTCCTAACAGTTAGTATGACTTCAGGTGCAAAATTGTCTCTTTCTGTGTAAAACCCAGCAGTTCCATGAATTCCTCATCATTAATCCCAAAGCCACCAAAGCCAGGGAGAAGGTTGTTCTCCTAGACCTCCGTAAATTGGCTCCAGCCTCCGGTCCCTGGAGGCTTGGCTTTAGTACCTATCACCACAATCTCAGCCTTCCCAAGTGCTGAGTATGCAGGCACAGCCCGGCTAAAGCTGATTTTGAAGCTCCCAAAAGCCTCTTTAATTTGCCTCAACCCGACATCCCCCAGACAATGCGAGGCTGCCCCGCTTTGATGTGGAAAGCACCGACATCGGCACTCACTGCAAATTTCTTGGAGGCACGAGAGGAACCCTTTGAACTGGGGCGGGAGAGAAAATTTGGGGACAGTTGTGAATGTGTCTGCTGGTTCCCTGCTGGTTCCCTGCCCCTCCGGGTGCCAAGAGGCAGGGAGGGCAGGATGGGACACACACTCTCTGCTGCTGTCCCTGCTCCTGACAGTCCCCGAACAGCCCCGGAGGGAGCCCGAGCTGCGCCATCACCCGCACCCAGGATGCAGGGCTGAGGATGCTCCGCCAGGTTTGCTCTCCAGACAGGGGGAGGAGGAGGAGAGACAAGTGAAAAAGCCACCCTGCAGCTCTGCCAGCACACTGCGCCCACACCCCACATGCTTCCATGCTATTTTATCCAGGTCTCCCTGTGGCTCCTCGTGCAAACACAGCCTGGGCACACACGAGAGCCAGATCATCGAGCTCAAGGTGCAAAACACACGTTTGGGAAGCGCAGTTGACTTCCCTGCATTTATTTTATGCAAAGAGGGTCTTATTAAAGCTGGAAGGGTGATGCCATCAGTTAGGGGGGCTTTTTTGCCCCCCTAGAGTAGCTGTTTCTAAAATTTCCATAACTAACAGGCCACGCCACCAAAGCAAAAAAACACCCCAAGGTTTTTGCACAATGTTGCCACAACAGCAGTTGCAACCCAACAAAATTTAGACTGAACTGGAAATTAAAAAGACAGGCAAACAAAATCCCTTTCCTGCATCTTGAGCATTGGCTGACTTTACACAAAAAAAACCCCAGACTCTCCTTTTGTAACACCTGTTGTATTTGCTCAGACTGTGCTCCACAGCCCCAGGAGCTGCTGCTGGCACAGGATACCCCCAAAGCCCACAGAACGGGCTTACACAGAGCACAGGATGTGAGGTGTTGATGTGCACTCAGATGAGGGGAACTATTTCACCAGGATAACTCCCAAGCACACACAAAAACCTTCTTGCTGTACCCCAACAGCTGGGTTACCAAACCAGACAGGTAAATCCTGGGAGATGAGGGCAGGAATGGTCAGGACATGCTGTGTGTCATCTTAACATGTTTTCAGAGCAGGTCTCTGTCCCAAACAGGCTCCATCCCAGGGAAACAGGGATGCAGGCAGGAGTAGGGATATCACTGCCAAGACCAATCCCATTCCCACAGACCCACAGCCAGGGCCTTGTCAATTCAGCATTCCCATCCACCACATTGCATTTAAATTCTGCAGATGAACTGTTCTTCCTTGGATTTGTGTAATTGCTTTTTAAAATCCATTTAAATTTCTGGCACCAGGCTCTCTGAGGCAACGAGTGTATTGTACACAAAAGCCAGAGAGCAAATGCAAATTGAAGCAAACTCAAGAGAAAGTTACATACCATGGCATGACACAAATTCCCATTCTCTTTTTATACCTTGCAGAGACAATACCGAGACTGAGCAAATACAAAAATCAACTCTATGGCTTAGAGTGGCACCTTGCCAGAGATATTACAGTCCTGGAGAAGCTGAAGCTCCCTCATCCTCCCCCCCCTTGTTGCTTGGATACAACAGTCATCAATTCTCACTACATTCAGCACAAAACAATGGAAATTCAGGATCGTCTTAATCCATCACGGCAGTGTCAGGGAGCCCCGGCACCCCTGCCCACCGCTGGGGTTCCTGCAGTGACCACACAGACCTGCCACGGGCACGGGGGGCACGGGGCACCAAACCCCAAGGGTGCCATGGGGCCCCATCCATCAGGCTGGGCTCGTCACTTCAGCTGTGGTTGTACCTGGGCAGCAAACTCCTGCAGAGCACAGTCTTGTCAGCAGCTGCTGTGCAAAGGCTCCCTCTCCAGCTGCAGCCAAGGAGCACTTGCAGGGCCTGGTGGGGCCTTCAAACCTGCAGGTGTTTGCTCATGATCACCCAAACTCAGCTGCACTTTGGGATGCTGGTCCCAACCACCTGTGACTCACTGCACACCTGGAGGAATGGCTCTATGAAACCTCGAGGAAGAACCTGACAGCCCTCCCACAGTAATATAATAGTAATGCAACAATCCTAATTACAATGAAAAGGTGAAAATCTTAACCTGGACCAGGTGCTGTATGAACTCAACCCCAAATCCTGCTGCCTGTCCCAGGAGCTGTCAGCACCACTGCTCCCCTTTGAGGCCAGACTCCACAGCACTGGGGTGCTGGGCATGCCCTGGGGCAGGAACACCCCAAAGGGGCACTTTGGGCAGGGCTGTGGAGCTGCTTGGACAGTCCTGGAGCAGCACCTTCGTGTCTGAGAAGCCACTGCCACGGACAGAGCAGTCCCTGTGTAAGAAACCTGCAGCACATCAGTCAAGTTGGCCCGAAATCACTGTTGCCCTTGTGAAGGTTTAACATCAGTGTCCCAGCAGTGTGTTTGTCCCCTTATTGTGGAAGAGGGCTGGTTTATAGTCCATTCTTAATGAGAAAGGGAAACACATTCCAAATTATGAAATAATAGTTCAGCTACTGCATTACCACAGAGCAGGGCAGGTTCATGTCAGAGGTGCCTGTTCAGCTAAAAGAGTGCCAGAAAATCAGTGTTGGGGTGTTTGCACCACGATGTTTGTACCCAGACTAGGATCAGCAGCTTTCCCAGCCCTTCTCATCTCACCCAGAACCATCACTGTCACTGTTTTACCAGTTGCCTCTTGGCCATGCCGTGCTGCTGTCCAGGTGCCCATACCAGCACCTTCATCAGGAACAGCAACCACCGGTTTGCTTCTTGTTTCTTCTTCCCAGCATGGCAATGCCACCACAGCCTAATTCCCCTTCAGGCAGGAGCACAGGCACGACTCCACACACGGCCTTGGCTGGGTCACCTGCATGGAGAAGGTGGAGTTCAGGTGTGCAGAGCCTGCTGTTGGCAGGGATGGATGGCACATCCCCGGGGCAGACCCTCCCTGTCACTGCCACAGGCTGAGGAGCTCACCCAGCACAGAAAACTGCCTCTGTGCTCTTGCTGTTGCTCCCTCTCCCAGGAGAGAGTGCTGGGATGGCTCTGACAGGGAATTCACACCACCATCACCACGGGGTGCCTGCACAGCCTCACCCCACAGGCTGGCACAGACACTTCTGCTCGGGGGGGGGTGTGAGGGACCTGCCCCAGTTCCCCCTCCCCTCAACAGGTCACATCATCGCTGCACAACAACCACCAGAGAATCCAATTTATTTAATTCACAGAGTGCAGGTTCTGCAGATGATCTTTGCACAGCAGTTTGGAGGTGGATGGATTTTGGCCCAGCGCTGCTCCCTCCTGCCCCGCTCCCACCCCAGCTGTTCCCTCCCCTGTCCCCACCACAGCCCCCTCTGTATCCTCCCAGCATCCCTCCTCTCCCCCAGCCTGCTTCCCTTCAGCTGTGAAACTCCCTCCCTGCTGGATTACCTTTAATTTATGCCGCCAGTGCCCTTTCATGGATTATAATTCTGTATGAGATGTTTGTGCTGTATCCTCCCCCCGTATTAAAGTGTCAGGAGTATATCCCCAGGCCATCCATCTTCAACACTTCCGCACGGGCTTGGCAATTCTCTGACATGAATATTATGGCTCTCCATGCAGAGCCTCCATCACTCAAGCTGACAAGTGTTAGAATCTCCTCTCTTGAACAGGGTAAGTGACCTTTTCATATGCAGCGCAGATTCCCGGTCACGCTGCATCTGGTGCAGTGAAACCAGTGAGTGCCAGCAATTCCCCAAAGTCTTAAAAAACAAGTCACAGGTCCTTTTCGACTTGCAAAACCAACCCTTAGCATGACAAAGTTAAAGGGCCTCGAGCAGCCCCTGGCTAGCTGCTGCTAGTGCCAGTCCCAGAGAGGAGGATGGAAAAGCATCCCTGCAATGCCTTCTGCAGGATTTATTGACAGGGATTTTCAGGGAAAGATGGGGGCATTTGGGTGTCTGGCTTGCTGGAGTGTATAGGAAAGATTTTTGTGTCCAGTGAATGACTTTAGTGACTTGGAAACCTCAACTCTAGTTTTAAACACTGTATTTTTAAGTGAGGTGCTTAAAGTTAGATCCCTAAGCGACGCCAGCCTGACCCTGAAAGCTGCTGAACACCTGGGCTACCCACAGTGAGGGCAGGAGCTTCCTTCTGCCTGTGCTAGAGAGAAGCAGAGGGAGAAAACAACCCCTAATGCCCTTCCAGCTCAGACTTTCACAGCTGTGCTGCCGTGGGGACACTCCGGTCCACATTGCTCCACAGAAAGTGAATCCCTGGAAGGGAACTCCGTGGTGATTCAAGTTAAATCCCTCCTACAAAATTCACGTGTTACCCCCAAATCTTTGGCTGAAGTGGTGCCTATTCTTTTGTTTAGAGAGCAAAGGTACTTTCATGGCAACTTTGCCACCTTCCCCCTACAGAGGGCTGGTGATGGCTCCTTGCCAGCGCAGAGCAACAGAAACTTGTTAACACCTTTTCGGCTCCCTCTTAATAAAGTCAAGGCAATTAACAGCTTCTCTATTTACAAAACAAATCCTCTTTGCAACACCTGAGAAAAAGAGCTACAAGTGTTTCCCAAACATCTCTCCGCTGGGGAGAACACCTACAGTAACTGCGGGGATGTGTCGCATCTGCTCTCCCTGGAGAGGAGTCCCCGCTCCCCGTGGAATGCCGCACACACGGCACGAATTCACACTGCACCTCCATCCAGGAGTTCGGATCGGCAAGCACAGGGCTGTTGGGAAAGGTTCTTATCCGAGTGTTTCTCCAAGGAGAAAGAGGTGCACAGGGAGCCAGGGTGTGGGTTTATTGCCCACTTGCTGGTCCACACCTCTGGTGTACAAGAGGTTGGGATAAGGTAAGTTGGTGCCCTCCAAAAATGCCCCTAGGGATGGCTAAGAAGGAGTGGGTAATGTACAACATATTTACACGACTGCAGAGGGATTCACAAGCTCCCCCACCTCTTTTTCTGGCTCCCTGCTCTCTCCTAGGATACACTCCATACCCCCTGCTTTGCAAATCCCTGTCCTGGCTTACAGTGCAGTAAATTCCCCCTTTTCAAACAAGCCCCAAGGAGCTGAGCCATATAACAGAAGATTGATGGATTGGACAAAATCAAATAAATGTAACTTGCAATGTACTTTCAGAATTAGTTCCTTCCTTCTCTTTTCCTCTCCCATCCTGCTCTCCCTTTTCCAAAAACACACAGTGACCCGTATTTTATAAACAAGAAAGATGAGGTGCTCCCTAACTAAACTATTATTTAGGTGTAGAGGTGACTGCAGGGACAGTTTCACACAAGAGCTCTCTCAGCCAAAGTGGATTTGGTCCAAATACTTCTGGAGATTAGAAAAGACCCTGTTTAAAGCCTATACCAGGTCTTGGGCCCAGACTCATTCCTCCCACCGGGTCCAAAATGCAGAGAGGAAAGGAGAGGGAGCTGGTGGTAACTCCAAGGGCAGTAAAGAGCAGAGATGGATGGCCACAGCTAAAAAATGTTCACCAAACGTATTTATGATGCAAAAAAAGGTCACAATCACTTGGGACAGAGTGAGGCAGAGCCAGAAAACAAAAGTTTAAATCTGTCATAGAAGGGCAGTGTGGAGGTTTACAAGCAGAAGGACATGATGGGAAGTAGAGAGGAAGAGCTGAAGTTGTATTTTAGCTTCTTTTCTTTCTCACTCTCTCTATTCTTTCTCCACTATCTCACACAGCATTAACTGAAGCCCCTTGTGGGCACAGCCAGGGGAGAATAGCTCGTCAGGGGACGTGGGAGCACAGAGCCTGGACAGTATAGGGCCTTTCATTTCCTCCTCTGACGCTTTCAACAGTGCATGGGATGCCATAAAAGATGATAATGACGAGGTCAGTGGAAAGACAGTAAAACAGTGGGGAGAGGCACAAATGTTACCCCTCTGGGGCTCAAACTCGGGCCATGCATGGGGTGGGTTTGCTGGCTGTGAGCTCTTCTGGGCCAGAGGCTGCACAGCATGTCCCACCATGTGTCCTGGCTGCCACCACCCAGCCGTGCTGTGAGGAGGAACACGGTCTGAAACATTGGCTTGTGGTGTTGGTGGGACTCCAGTCACTTAGACCAAGCCTGATGGTTCAGCTGGACACAGCAAGGGTGAGAACTGTCCTCATGTTTCTTCTCAATCCCACAGATTTTTCTAACTCACAACACTACGGCCCTACACTTGTAGAGGATCATCCCTCAAGACCCGAGCTGGCAGGTTTAAATGCAGTTATTTCCATTTCTCTCCCTTTAGCCCAGTGCCTTGAAGCTACACCTACTCCCACCCAGCTCTCCATTCCCACTGCTGGCAGGCAGAGCCTTCTGCTGGCTGCCTGCCATCAGCTGGGATAGGGACAAGGCACCTCCTCCCCACCACTAAGTGGATTTTGCAGGCAATGAGCAAGAGAATAATTAAATTAACTGAGTCCCGAACACCTCCTGAGGTGCCGAGCATTCCCAGCATTACAGCCACCCCACGGGTGTCTGCAGAGCAGGTAATTCCAGTCAGGGGGAGGCTGCAAATGTGGCTCCTGGGGACATCTCTGCTGGCACAGGAGCACAAGCAGCAGCCAGTCCTGGACAGGAGCACTGGGAAGAAATTCCCAGGATGGCTCTGCTCGAGCCCCCTTGGGCCCAGCAGTGAGGCAGGTACGTTTGTCTTTGATGTGCTTAAGTTAATAAGACTTATCCCAGGGCAAACACAGCTGTGCTTCCCAGCTTGGACTACTTTATTCTCCTGGTTCTTCCTTGTTCCATGGGCTTTCCCCTCAGGGTGCTGGGTCTGTCATCTCAGGTAGCAGCCTCTGCTTGACCAAACAGCCTATTTGAACTCTGTGAAACATCTGTATGATTTTGATTGCAGCACAATGATTTTTTTCCCCCCTCTGATCTATTACAGGCCATGAGACCTGAATCTGGATTTGAGACAGCCCAAGTTTTGGGAGTGATGAGGTCAGAGCCTCCCCCCAGCTCCAGCCCCAAGGTGTGCTGGGGAGGCAGGGCAGAGGACATGCTCACTGCAGAGCTTTATCTCACCCATCACCAGAGAGGTCACTAATCACTGTCCAGTCCCTTTCAAGCAGTTGGGAGCACTAAATTGTACCTCTTGTATCCAGACTCTGTCCAATCTCCCAGGGCCAGGCCAGGTACCTTGATGAGGAGATAGTGTAAATGGTCAAACAGGATGGAGCCAAAACTCACTATTTCCTGTGCTTTAACTTAGCGAGTGCCATATTGAGGGGAGAGTCTTTTTCGGATTATCTCCCTTTCCAAAGGGGGCTGTTGTGGCCAGGGATTTTCCACTGTCCTGCTTCAGTGAAGAGGATCTCAGGTTTCATGTGAAACCAAGTACAGGGTGCTCTGTACATTTTCAGCACAAATTTAGTTACAACTTGGGTCAAATAAATATTTGGGAAGAAAACCAAACAGTACTACAAAGAGAACAGATCCTGGATGGTCTTAGGGGCACTTCCACTCTCTCTATTCTGTGCAGAAATGCAATTAATTTCCACATCACCCTGATTTGTTCAGTATCACATTAACTACCCTGTCTCATAACCAGGCAAACCCCTTCAACTCATTCCATTGCAATTTGGCTGTAAGGAGACACTGACCTCACCCCAGGGAAGTATTTTCCTGGAGATGACTTTGGGCACTAAAACACACTCACATCTTGGTAGGCTATTATATCCACATGTGGAAATAAACCCATCTATCATCTTGAACATGTGGTTTAGCTTCCTTTTAAGAAGACATAGATGTATTAGAGCATCTCATTAAAGCAATTTACATGTGTTGCTTTATTTTCCCAGACAGACCATTTCTTCCTTGGAGATTACTGGCTTTTGGGAAAAGGTATCAACTAAGCAGTCATGGAATAACAGAGTTGTGCTTCAGGTCCATGTGGAGAGTTACACTAACCCAAGTTGTTTAAACTCATCTCTTCTCTCATCTCCCAGAGTTTTACTAACTTAGCTGAATGGGTTAATTGTGACTCATCTTATTATTTCTTCCAAAGAAAAGATCCAAAAAGTTACTACATGGCCCTTAGATATCTGCACCTCCTGCTGTGGCCTGAACTTAGGACACCAGAGGAGCTGCAATATTAGCTGCACTGGAATGTTTTGGTTTTCCCTTGCAAAACAGGCCCGTCTTCCCAAGTGTGAATGTGCTTCAGTCACCTAAACATACTTGGGGGGGGGGAAGAAAAAGGGAAATTTCCATTTTCTGTATTTAACTAAAGAATTTCCATTGTTGTTGAAAGCAAACAGAAAAGGATGTGACTCAACATGCTCCTTTTGCACTCTGTACCAAGTCAAGGCAAAACCTTTAGAAAACAATTTTCCCTCTAAAGATTAAGCAAACCCCCATCACTAATGTGTCATCTCTGGACCAGTGTGCAAATCCTACAGCCCTCCATGAGCAAAACCAGTTTAATGTCACACACGTGTGCACGTAAAACACACAAGGTATCTCTGGCAAACTCACAGGGCACCAGATGCAGCCATTTCACATCCACTGGGGGGTTGGCACATACAAATGGTGACCTCTGAAAATTATGCCCTATTTAAACTTTCTCAACCACAGGGAAGAAAACCTGTAGCAGAGCTGTAAATTAATACTAGGTGACAATGAAACTATTAATTTTCATTGGAACTGGATAGATGGATAAATAAAGATTTGATTTCTTGTCAGTACAAGGGAGTGAAAAATCAAAAGCTGCCAGTTTATTCTGTCAGGACGTTACAACCCCAGGTCATGCCCAAACTGACACAGTCTGTCAGCATTCACCTCAGTAGAATTACACCACATTACAGTAGGTAAGCACATGGCCAAACATCATCTTCTGCAGCAAATCTGTAAAAGCACACAAAAAATTGTTGCCTTGGGTGAAGTGAAAGAAAACTGGCCACTAATTTCTGATCACTGCCTTAGAAATCCAGAAGCCACTACCAGACTTGCAACAGCATTACTGCATTGATGGCAGCTTCCCTTATTAAATCATCATACCACCCAGAAATTCCCTACACGTATTCAGGCAGCAAAGCCTCCAAAGAAATGATTCAGAACACGAGATGTCAAGTGAGCCAAACACCAAATGACTGTCAAACCTTGAGAACAGAGGTGTTAAACTTCCCACTCCTACCTACAAGTAGGTACTTAACCAGTGCACGTGCAGGAACCATCTGCTTATGCACTTGCCCATGTTTTCCAACTTAAACAATTCCAGGATTCTAGATCCTGCTGCTGCTCCAAAGGGTCACCCAAGGAGAGTTTTTTCACCTTTTGGTCCCTGACCTTCACACTTGTAGCAGTTCCTTTGTACTGCATTGCCTCATCTACTGAGGAGAGATATTATAAAAAAAAAACCAGGCATCATAATTAAAACCGTGTTTATGGATTACTCAAAATTATTCATTCCAGGAATCCCGTGTAGTCTTAAAAAGGAACATTTTGCAGAGAGAAAAAGCAATGGGTAAGGATGCATCACAGCTGCTTTGAGCTGTGGTGACATCCTTTGCCACAGGTAATGACGAATTAATCTCAATTATAACACTTGGAGAATGCCTCAGCACTGAGTCAGCACTCAGGTAAGGCAGTGTTTTATTGCAGCTCATTAAAGGGCAGAAAAAGCAATAAAAGGCTTAAGAACCATCACAGATCCTGACTACACAAAGCTAATAAACAGTATGATATACTACCATTTACATGAATAGGAAAAGGGATGGACATTTCATTTCCTATGCTTTTGTGGTTCCCATTCAGTTGTGCTGAGGGGGCTGTTTACAAAAGAACTTTGCAAAACAAAGACTGTCACGGTCAAAACTTTGCTGGTCAATTCAGTATATTTACATGGAAGAGCTCTGAGGAAAACAAGGATTCTGAAATAGGCTCATGGGATAGTTCAGTTAGAAGTGGTAAGTAGCAGGGAATGATGTCATGGCTATCCAGATGTGTGGTGGCCACAGAAAAAGCATCTAGTTTTCAAGCAGAGGCTGAACCAAACCTGCTTCATCCACACAGAAATACCACGGCAGAACTCCCTGAGCACCACGGGAAACACCAAAGTGTTCTGCGTGCAGGGAGCAGTGTTGGCCAAGTCTGGCTCCTGAGAAACTGGGCACAGGCTCTTTGTAGGAGTGCAGAAATGCACCATGCCAACACCTGACAGCACATTCCACACGTGCATCCACCGCACCATCTGAGCAGCTCCCAGAAACGACCCGATTTTCCCTCTTCCTTTCAACCACCAGGATGGAATTGCTCCGGATTTGCGGCGAAGCCAACCGAAGGCACAGTTGGAGCCACTGTTTTCAAGAAGACCTCGCTATGCCATAACTGTTCACGGTTCAGTTGCTAAATTACACATTATAAAAATAAGTAAGTGCAATTGGGAGACTGTGTTAATCTCAGAAGTTTAAACACGGCCCTGTAATGGCTGCTTTATAGTGGCCCACAGTAAAGTGTTTTATGGGGCACCCAGGAGGTTTGTCCGCACGCGTCCATTAAACACTCCTGGGAACTTTCTCACATAGAGAGGCCTGACACAAACTAAATAGGTACAGAGCATTGCCCTCATTCACACAGCAACAGGAATGCCACCCAGTAAGAAAATGCTTTACAACACCTGAAAGAGATAAGATAAGAGCCACTGGCCAGCAGAGCCTTAAGATGCTGCTTTTGGAAATGCAGAACTCCCAGTGCAGATTCTGGAAACATGGCAAAAACACAACTGTCCCCCTGCAAGGAAATGAGAGCTTAAGCATTGGTTATAAATAGATGATAATGAAGCACGGGTGGCTTGCAGATTAGTTTACTAAAGCCAAGAGTATTCAGAGCCAAATTAGGTTCTTGCACAAAAAAGTTCCCTGGAATTCAGAGTGAGTCCATTTGTGATTCCTTGCTCAGGCAGTCTGGGGCTCACAGACTGCACCCAACTGCCTTTCCTCTGCAGCCAAACAGACAATCCATCCAGGCTGACTTGGAGACCCCAGGTGAAAAGACTTTTCAATAAATTAAGTGTGATGGTAATGAAATTGCAGGCATCATACCAGTGTTGTGCTTGGGGTTTTTTTAAATTAATACTCGTGCTCCCAATAGCACCACAGCTACGCAAGGATGAGTCAGTCTGGGGCTCCTGGGGTACAAAAAGTGATGCTACACAAGACAAATGTAACCACACCCAGCAAGGCACTACATGAGAATCTGTGTGAAAGTTATCACTTCCCTCAGCCCTAAAACACTCAGGAGCAGTGAAATTAAGAGAATTCTTAATCCTTCAGTGCTACCATTATTAGAGTGTCATTCACCCACTTGTCTGCAAGCTGCCTTCTTCTCCCACCAACTGCTTCGTCTCACAACAAAGCCTCACTTCTGGCAAGGAAGAGCAACAAAAAGCTCTCCCCTGAGCTTGTGGCAGTGTCCCCATGATCACTTGGCAGGAGGCAGCATGACAATGATTTGACAGGCATCCTCCCAAGGAGACCCCACACATCAGTCACGCTGCTGACACACTCCACACCCAGAGGAGCTCATCCAGAGGAGAGATTTCTAGGTACAGGCAGCTGCCCCTGACTGACCATCCAAAAGCAGCAGGTTTTCCCATCTCACTAAAGGCAGAACCAGAAAGTTCCTGTTTCCTGTGATGGTCCTGGTGACACTGCCACACTGGTTTGAGCCAAGTCTGACAGAGTAAAGTAAAGCAGAAGGTAATCACTAGAGAAGACTGAAGTCCTGTTTCTAGTCCAAGAACAAATCTGCTGATTGGCATCTAAAAAGACATAATACTGCAAAAACAATTGTGAGTTATCTTTATATGATTATCTTTTTATGATGTTCAAAGAGCCTTCCCAACAAAATAAAAATAATTCCTCTTCAGATTTTTTTAACAATCAACTGAAGAATCACAGCATTTTCAGAGGATGTGCTGTTGCTGGGTAGCACCAAAAATGACCAACATTTACTGTGCAGAACAACACAAATTACCTTGACCTGACTACTCTGACTTAATGAATTCAGATTAACGATGACCTTTATGTGTTAAATTTGCTGAACCTAAGTCCTACGGTCTGACCAGTGACTCATTTCTGGAGCTCTGCACACTGGAATGCTCTGACACATGTAGGCAATGGGAAACTGGCTCTGATTGAGGCTTTTGCCATCTTTAATGTACAAGGTTCCTGACAGTTTAACTGTTCTTAAAGATAATAAATCCCTTATGAGACAGGAAGGCTGACAAATCACACACCTCAAAGTAGCCCCACCTGTGTAGCTCCAAGAACAACTTCTAGTGCAGGTGATAACAAGCATATGATATGTGAAGTTCCAGGAGAAAGTCAGTTGAAAAAACAGGACTATGGGAAACAGGCTGAACTGCTGTTTTATGGACACAGCACTATTCTAGCACTCAGGCAGTAAAACTAAAATGAACTCCCTCAAAGTTAAAAATGCCCAATAAAACTCAATAAGGAAGGTAATTATTTTGCCTGGACAGAGGGAGAGGACAGGTCACTTGTTCCCACAGAGAGATTCTCACCTTGCTGACATCAAACAGCAAGACATCTTTCAGTTCAGCCGGGGTTTTTCCCAAGCCACATTTTCTGTGCTGTGGAATTATAACACTGGCCAAGCCTGCACCACTCGGGGCTAGAGAAGAACCTACAGACCAGAAGGAATGCAGCAGCACCAGCAGCCTCTCCCGTGGTGTCACAGCTCCCCCACAGGACCAGGCTGGTTGTCCATCTCACATTCCCACGACTGACCCTCTGCCCACATCCCATTATTGATGCAGGTTCCTCACGATCTCAGCTGTGAGATTTGCTGGATCGATACTTGTCCTGTGTGCACAGAGCCAGGATGGCACCCAAGGGATCAAGGTAACTCCTCTCTTTCTACTTTTCTTTGGAAAAATGGAAGTGAGCACCAGGTGTTAGCTCCCATATCAGAGTAATTCCATGATAAATGAACACTTGAATGACTGAAAGTCTGTATTATATGGGTGATAAAGGTGACATTTGCAACATCAGCTGCCCTTGCCCTCTCTCCCAGCCCCCCAGTGAGGACCTACCTACTCTCTCAGGAGTTACAATCCTCTCCACACAACACAGCTCTGACACAAAAGCAAAACTGGAAACTCCATCAGTAACATAAAGGACATATTTCTTGTCAAGCAGTATTGCATCAAAATAAACGAGAAAATGCCACAGTAACTAAAAAAATACAGGTTTTCAAGGAAAGCAACAGAAATCTGCATACCTTTAAGAGCAGGAGAACACAGAGAACACTCTTAAGGTGAGCTGTTCCAATTAAGCACTTTTCTTGCAAACAAATGTTGGAAGATAACCTTAGTCCTTGCCTAAAATACATCTTCTTGGGACTTTAATCAAAATCAAAGACTGATTTATAATCACTGTGCCTTTTGCCACCAAGATGGGAAAGGAGTATTCAATGTACCTTCAAGTCCTTCAAATTACATTCTGACAAAATAAATCATCATCAAGAGTAACCTTAGCTCGGTGATGCAACCAGCAATTAAAATTCCAAAGTTGCTAATATGCCCCTAGTAATTGTTTTCTATGTTACATCCAAGTACCTCCCTTCACAACTGAATTCATGTCTGATAAAATAATGCTGAAACACAACCCTTGGTTTCACAAAGCACAGGGCACGTGGATGTCATTTAGGAATCCACACTGCTGTAAACAATTTTGTTCTCCCCACACCAAGAAAAAGGGGGGAAATAGCAGTAACCCACACCTGCTGAGAATGTAATGTTGCTTTTTTGAATCACCCAAAGCCATAAATTTAATTCTACATTCACTTTGTCAACAGAGAAGCTACTAGAACTACTACATCATGGTTAAATGTAAGGTTATTGATACCAAGAAGACACAAGTAATTATGGTAAATGCATTTACTTCAGATAATATTGGTTACACAGCCAAGGGAGACATTACACAATATAACACACATCTCTAACTTGGAATGCCTGAGATGGTTTCCACCAAGTTCTCACCCCCGATGTTCTTCCTCAGTGATGGAACTGTAGTTTAGGTTTATTTGGATTGTGTTGAATCAACCAGTCAGCAAGCCAAAGCTGTGAACAACAAACCCACATGTGGTCAGTCTTCTGTTGTTTTCTATTGAGTGCACGGGAGATTATTAAAAGCACTATTTGAAACCTCTGCTACAAATCCTCTCCTACTGTGCTGCAAAACCAAGACCTTTCAGGAAAAAAAAATGGGCATACAGATAACCTGTTTTTTCAAAATATTCTTTTAAATGTTCACAGCTTATATGACTTTAGAACAATTCACACTGACCTTTAGAAGACAACTTTTCCTGGCAATGTTTATCTTTTTGTAATTATAACAACATTTGAGCCATACTTCAAATAATCAGGCCAGCTCTGTTTTGGAATGAGGCTGCACAATACACATGCTTAATGAAATATTACTCCTGACAACACTGACAGATACTTCATCTAGTTATCAAAGAGCCAGCCCTCTGCACTCAGATCACTTTATAATACCTAAAACTTAAAAACAAAACTCGGTTACTTTCTGAAATTCATCTTGTGAGTTTTCCAGCACTGTACTTGAGTAAGAATGTGGGAGGCAGGAATGTCCTGACTCCATCTGCCAGTCCGGGCCTGGCCTGAGGCAAATTAACCTTTTGCCTCGATTTCTCCACTTGGAAAGCCAAGTTTTTAACACATCCTTATTTACCTCACAAGGCTGTTGACGATTAGCTTCTGGAATGCCGAGTACAACAAACTTCCTACCACACTGTGAAGTGAAAGAAGTGGTGGAATGGCACACCAGGAAGGTCAGCAACACTCTCCCTTTATTACCTCATACAGAAAGGTTGGTTTGCAAAGGGAGGGCCAACAAGCAGAGCACCAGGACAGGTCAGTCAGCAGCAGCAGAACAGGAAGAATCCAAGACAGAAATGGAAAACAAACAAAATATCCCAAAATACAAAAGCCCTTCGAAAAACGACTTAGGAAAAAACCAAATTTTTAAATCATTTGAACCCAATTTAATTATCCTGTGTTACTTAAGGAATTGGCTGAGACAACCCCTGTGCTACCAGCAAGTATTCCTGAATGCACAGACAGTTTCTGGGCAAAAAAAAAATCTTCAAAAAGAAAGAAGAAGAAAAAGGATAGTGTAAAAACCAAAACATTCAATTCCCTGTGAGTCACCTACCAGATACCAAGCTGAAAAGCAAGAGGCAACATATATTTCTGAAGCAGTACCAAATCAATACTCTTTTCCTTCTGTTACAAGTTCACAGACATTGTGGACAGTGAAGAAGGTGCAAAGACAATGTTTTTAGCAAAGCTATTGACACTGCTTCATATAGCTTTCTTCTAAGGAAGGAAGGAAAGCATTGCCTTGATCAAGTTACTATTAGATACCTCATAACTGACTAGAAAATTGTGCTAAGAATGCAGATTAACTGGAAGCCAAAACAATGAGTTAAAATAATGGGACTTGTAACAAGAAAAAAATCAGTTTCTAATACAGTGAAGAGATGACTGAAGGGAAAGAAGATGGTAATACTCTTCAAATATGCAATAGGAAGCTGCAAAAAAAGGAGGTATTACATTGTCTCCAGTGTCTTCTGGGGATAGTAAAAAGGGGGGAACAAAAGAAATGGGCTTAAAATTGGAGCCCAGGAGATTAAGGCTATCTTTTAGTGAAAGCTTTTAGCTAAGTATAATTAAGCACTGAAACAGATTGCCTAGGGAGACTGTAGATTCTCCATCATTTGTGGTGCTAAAGAACAGGCCAGACACACATTTGTTAGGAACAGATACAACTGGTCTGGCCCTTGGGCAAAGGAAGGGACTACATCTCTGTTTTCTAGATTTCTATGGTAACAGTGCCAGACATACAGATAAAGTAAACAGGTTATAAAGCTGGAACAACTCAAAGTTCATTTAATTTGACCTCCTGTATATCACATGTTCACAGAAACACCCCAAGTTATTTTTCAGGTTTTTTTTTTTTCCTGAAACGTATCTTTTAGAAAAATGCAATGTTGATTATAAACCTGATAATGATGTAAAATCCACCACAACTGCCAGCAAGTTGTCACGTGGATTAATTATCTGCATGCTTAAAGAAGTACTAGTGTGAACTAGTACCAGTGAACTTTAAAAGCACAAAACCACTTTTACCATATTTTTTTCGGATGAAAGAAAGCTAATATTGTTTAGGGACTGAAAACACAGCCTTGTTTCATCTCTAACAAACAAATCCACTCCTTGAAACCAAAAGTGACTTGATTAGCTCATTAGCTGGTGGCTAAAACAGCAGAGCTCTTCAACAACAGAGTAGTTTTCCTATGTACAAGGACTTTACTAGCACAGAGTACCCCACTTACACCACAGTACCTACCATTGGGTCTGCTGGCTTCTCTTTGCACAGGGCAGTGAGCCCAGCCAGCAATGTTGGCTTCACATACAGGTTCAGATAATCCCTTGCTCTTTGTCCAGTAGGAATTGGCTCCAGGATTGCTGGGAAGAGGAACCACAGGTGTTAGAAAGCAGCTTGTGGAGTGATAAAAACTGGCATTCTTTCAAAGGTTTTTTATATGTGAGATGTTCTTTTCCTTAATAAGTTAATAATACAGCATGGGTTTTATAGCTTCTCCCACAACACTGCAAAGAAACTCCCTAAACCTCTTTACAATGTCCCTGAGGTAATCTTACTAATTATAGTCTACTATGAAAAAGGAGGAAATCAGATCATCCAGGGAAAACCGGTATCCTTGAAGATGCACTGGGGACAGAAGAGAAACAATATATCCCATATTTAGCACTTTCTTCTTACAGTGTGAAGTTGGTTTCTGAAGACCCTAAACACGCCACCCTTAGCCCTGCTTAGTTGTCAGGGTGAGGAGAAGGGGCACAGTTTACAATGGGTAAGGTTTGTAGGGAAGTGCAACACCTTCTGTTGATAAAAGCACACACATTTTTCTAGCGGTTTCACTTGCATCTTTCTGTCAAAGAGACGCCTGTCACACACAAGAGATCCTCTCCCAGCCTTTCCAGTTTCTAAGGCACATTTCTCTGACATTTAACTTTGGAATTGCACTGTCATCTGAGCATCCAGCTGCTTTTGAACAGGAATTATTCAGACTGAGCCCAGGAAGAGAGTCAGTTGAGAATTCTCGAGTCAACAGGAGTCTCCGGGGCTGACAGTGCCAGAAGCACTTGCTGGAGTGTAATAGCTTCCCATTTCCTCTCATTTACCAGCTTTGTCTGCTCCAGTTCCTCAGCACAGAGTCTGAAAAGTGGAAGCAATCCCTGTAACTGTAATGGCTCTTCAGATAGATTGGCTAAGGCTTTCATAGCAGAAAATACCAGCTTATACATAAGGAGACCCACAATCTTACACAGCAAACAAACACAACCTCTTCTAAATCAATTGTATCTGGAGTCTAGGCAGATTCAAGTAACACCAGGGAAGGACATTTATCCTCCCCAAGACTGGCAATACATCAATTGTACAATTTTACCTTCTGGAAACATAAACCGAATCTCTCTCTCTGCTGAGGAGATGCTGAGACTGCCATGAAGCCCATTCCTCAGCTCATCAGTCCCATAGCGTGCTCTTAAGCTGAAAAACAACAGGAATAACTGCTTGGACCTTCCACATCTCTGCAGGCTGAGAGCATAGAAATGCAATATATATGGACCAATTAACAAGACAGGCTTGATTTTGTTTTAAACGTAAGCAGGAGCTAAAACTTCTACTTATGCACTCATTCCCTATAAAATAGGTGAACTTCACATACCGAAAAACAAAGATGAAAAGCTGTTACACAAAACTGAAGAGATAAGAAGCCACTCCAAATCTGTGACTGTACTGTACAGACAAACAAAAAAAGAAGAGAGAGAAGAATTCTGGTCTCAGCTAAGAGAATGACAGTCCTGCTGGTTTCCCCAAGGCCAGTCAGTGAGTTACCTGTGAGGGTGAGTTATCCTAGCTCTTAGGCTGTTGGATGGTCCAAGCAATGCCTTCCAGTATGAGATTGCACAATGTCTGGCAAGAACCATAGCAACTATAGGGCCAGAACTCATGTAGGCTGTCAAATTAGGAAAAAACACTTTTCCAAACTGGTCTGCATAAAAGTTGCTACATTGCTCTGGGCTTAACTGGAGCCTCCGTTTCTACAAAGTGCAAAAGACAAAAAAATAATTAAGAAATCTTGGTACAATAAAAGGGCTTACAGCACTAAAAGACCTCAGATAGGACACAGTCCTCTGCTGCAGTCATATCTTCAAGCACAGAACACAGAGCAACTTCCAAGCTTAATCTGATTCTCCCAGATCTGATCCTCTTTGAGATACAGACTAACAAAGAGCACGAGTTTTCCAACTTAATTAAGCAAACAGGCCATTTGAGTAGGATGTGATTTTAGCCCAGGCAAACTACAGCATTTTCTAACTGCTGGATGACAGTCAGGCCACTGTACAGGAGAAGTGAAGAGCATTACAAGGGCAAGATTTTATTATTCAGCTGCTTGAGCATAATGTCCCAATTTTAAACAAATTTATCTCCGGCCCACACTGTCAATTATGCAATTGTTCTATTTTTCATTCAGTGCTGATGCTCTGTGACTCTCCCAGTTGCTGCCTAGCCTGCAGGTGGCCAGGAGCAGGACAACTCTGGGAGGTTAGCAGAAAGCACAGGGCAGTCAAGCAAACAATTCTAGACTGCATTCTTCAAGCTCAAACTTATACAACACAAAAGTACCATAAAATTCAGAGTCCTAACAGTTTTGGTGTCAAAAGTCACTGGAGACATCAGAAGTCTCTATATTAGCATATTAGAATTAAATAAAGAGGTCTAATTTGTCTCATCTTCTGATACAGATCATACCAATTAGAATCATGGAATGATTTGGACTGGAAAGGGCCTTAAAAATCTTCTTCCAAACCCTCTACCACAGACAGGAACACCTCCCACTAGCCCAGGTGCTCCAAGCCCCATCCAACCTGATCTTCAACAACTGCAGGCAGTCACAGCTTCTCTGCACATGCTCCAGGGCCTCACCAGCCCCACATTCAAGAATTTCCTCCCAATATCCCACCTATCCCTGCCCTCTTGCAGTGGAAGCCATTCCCCTTTGTGCTGTCACTCCAGGCCCTTGTCCAAAGTCCATCTCAAGCTCTCTTGGAGCCTCTTCAGGCACTGGAAGGGGTTCTAAGGTCCCTCCAGATTCCTCTCTTCCCCAGGCTGAACACCCCCAGCTCTCTCAGCCTGTCTGCAAAGCCGAGCTGCTCCAGCCCGCGCAGAGCATCTTCGTGACCTCCTTCGGAGTATGTCCAACAGGCCCATACAGAAACAAACGCAAATAAATAAACTAACGAGGAAGGCACGAAAAAGCCCAAAACAATGAAGGGGGGGAGGAGCCCCCTCTGCCCGCTCGCGCGAGGGCACAGCGCGCCCCAGCGGCCAAGCTGCCGGGTGGTTTAAATATTCATGGCCTTTATGTAAATAGCCATAAACACAATTTAAATATTCATTATGCTGATTTACTGTAAAAACCAGCGGAAACAAAAAGTAAGTCAGACCGCAATTGCCAGCTATCAAATTCAGTTAATTCTCTACTATCCCCTTGCATGCTGCACAAAGCCTCGTGAGACCAGGATGATGTGCTCTCCAAACACTCCACAGACCCCACACTTCTGCTCCAGGCACTTGCTAAATCTTTTATTAAGGAAGGCTGTGTTTTCCCGTGGTCAGCAAAATGGTTGGTCTGCCTAGTTCCATCCCATGCACCCAAAAAAACCCTCCTTACAGAATCTGGCAGGGATGCTTGATGACATATGAAAAGTATAAATTCATGTTTGGACACAAAAGCTTTTCATTACTGGCTTGATTGCTGAAAGTTAAAGCAAATATTGTCCTGACTTACAAACACCAGTTCTCTTCTATGGAGCACAGGCTGTTACCTGAATGATCACAAATCCTGAGCGGAGAATGATACCCTCTATTTCTTCTTCTTTACCAATGACATCAGGTTTGATGAGAGCCAGAGTTTTTTCCACATAGATCTGAGGTTCGGGCATTAACACCTGCATCTCGGCCTCTAAATTGGAATTCAGGAGCCCCTTTTGTACTGCAACGACACCAGTTCATGGCATGTGGAGTTTGCCTGCTGCACAGTCACCTGCGGTGACATTCACCACGTACCCCAGGAAGAGAGGGTCACCCCCACCTCGCCAAATCCACGTGGGAAGTGCTCTGGAATGGCCAGCCCTCTGCAGTTCACATTCCCATTTTCAGTGCAGTAGCGTGTTGTGGAAAACAGGGAAAAAACTGAATGTTGTTATTCACTAAGTGGGACAGTGTGCGAGGAAAGAGAAACGCCATCAAACACCTCGCTGTGTGCAAGGGCAAGCCAGGCACGTGGGGCCACCCCCACCCACACCCTCCACCACCAACCCTGGGCTCCTCCAAGCCCCAAATCTGTAACCTCATGAAGACTGTGGAGCTGACCCACCCGAGAGCCTCAGGGTGTTTCTCAGTTCTCATTTCACTGCTGTATTTACAGGCTCAAGACAAAGTGCCAGTTCTCTCACTGAGCAGACCCACGGGCAAGCTCAGAGCACGGGCTGGGGATGGGGGAACTGTTCTGGGGGTTTCCTGCAGACCTGTGGCCACTTCTGACCTTCTTCTCATCACAGAATGGTTTGGGTTGGAAAGGACCTTAAAAATCACCTTCTTCCACCCCCTGCCATGGCAGGGACACCTCCCACTGTCCCAGGTTGCTCCAAGCCCTGTCCAGCCTGGCCTCGGACACTCCCAGGCATGGGGCAGCCACAGCTTCTCTGGGCACCCTGTGCCAGGGCCTGCCCACCCTCACAGGGAAGGATTCCTTCCCAATATCCCATCTATCCCTGCCCTCTGGCAGTTTGAAGCCATTCCCCTGGTCCTGTCCCTCCATCCCTCGTCCCAAGTCCCTCTCCAGCTCTCCTGGAGCCCCTTTAGGCACTGGAAGGGGCTCTACGTTCATCCTGGCGCCTTCTCTTCTCCAGGCTGAACACTCTGAGCCTTTCGTAGCGAATTTAAAGCGCAGACGCCGCGGCGGATCGCGCCAGGCCCTCACACACGGCCTGCGCCCCTCCCCCTGCCCGCTCTGCCCCGCACCGCCACCCGCCCTGCCCGGCTGCCTCTCTGCCGCACAACCCGCACCCAAGGGCTGCGTTCCAGCTGCCGGGGGGGCCGGGATGGGTTTTTCCCGTCCCTGTGTCGCTCCGGCCCTGAGGGTCGGTGTCGGTGCCGGTGCCGGGCGATGGCGGGGCCGGCCCCGCAC
>VXBX01002742.1:1117529-1134188 GCA_013400415.1 Scytalopus superciliaris
ACGAGGAGGACGCGGGGTGAGTGCGGGCCCGCGGGCCCCGCGGGGAGGGCGGCGGGAGCGGCCCCGCCGAGCCGGGCCCTGCAGCACCAGCGCTTCCTTTGTTCTGGCGCTGCCTTTTGTTGGCGCCATGTGGCGGCGGGGGGAGGGGCGCCGAGCGGGGCTCTCGCCGTAAAATGGAAGGGGATTCGCCTCTCCCGCGTTTCCCTCAGCCTTTCCCCCCCTCCAGCCACAGGGGCGGGTGGAAGGAGTTTGCTTTCTGCTGCGGGGGGAAGGGCGGAGCGGGGAGCTGGTTGAAACTTTCTGGGGGATCGCATGACCCGTCGGCAGCGGCGTCGATGTGAACGCGAACGCGTTTTGTGTAAAAATGATAATCCTGGCTTTAGAAGGCAGTCGGGGTAAGCTGAGTATTTCTTAAGGAAGTAAAGGGAAAATCGGGACGGTCGAGACGCTGCGCGGCGTGTTCAAAGCAGCGAGAGCGATTTTGGTGTGCTACTTTGCAGCATTGTCAGAAAAAGGCTCGTCTTGCGAGGGATTTCTGGAGGAATCTGTGCAGTTTCGCTGTGTTTTGGTGGTGGCATCTTTGTGTACAAAAGAGGAATTTATTTGCTGTCGTAGTGGGTGTGTTCATAAATATACGTACTTAAACAGAAAAATGACCTGCCTGTTTCTCAGGCGGGTCTTTGTTATTCAGGCTAACCCTGCGTGTTTCATTGGAGCTCCCTTTGTTAGCCCTGAGCCAGAGGGTCAGGTCCCTCAGGTTAAATAGAGAGCTGAAGCCAGTGAAATAGTTTATGGCTGTAAAGGAACGAACAGGACTTGCACAAGCTTCTGACAAGCTGGGGCCGGATGTACCATTTGCAGACATCAGAATTGAGAACCAGGCCTTTCAGCTGAGTGCGATTTTTCCTTTCACTGCTTTTAGTATTTGGAGCTGAGAAGAGGGTGATATTCTTTTCCTTTCGTGCATAGGAGGCGACAACTTTCAATCCCAAATCCGTATGGAAAGAAACTTCTAAGGAAAGCAATTATTTTAGAGGGATTGACCTATGTGGAAAATGTAATGCTGTGCTAAAACAAGAGCTGTCCAAGCCACTGATATTATTTTGTTAAGAGATGAAACAAGTTTCGATTTAGCTGCACGAATACACTCAGTAGGGGAAAAAAAAGACTGCGTTAAGAGTGCAGTTCTCTAGTTTATGGCCTCTGAAGGCAAACCCAATACCACGAATTTAGTCATAGTTTCAAAGGCCCTGTATTGTGTTACTTAAATACATGCAGGTATCAGTCTTTCCAATTACAAAACAAAGCACTGCAAATTGCAAAGTGTAACATGTGGTAAGAGGTGAATTTAGCATGTGGCAATGCTCGTGTGTGCACCACAGCCCCAGCCCGATGGCACAAAGCAGCTAAAGCTGCCTCCAGACAAATCCTGTCATCCCCCAGCCACGGAGTTTCTCTCGAGCTAAGTGTAGTCAGCGATGCCAGGGTGTGCTGTGGAGAGCTGCTGTCAGTCTGCAGGGGTTAGAGCAGCCCTGCTGGGTCCCTGAGCTGTTGTGGTGGGAAGGAATCCACCGAGTGACCATTATTTAACTTGGTATTGAGAGGATTAGCAAACTTTGTAGGGCTCTGCTGGACCGGCTGCAGGACCTTGTGCATCCTGCACTGGTCAGCTGAGAGTGCACATCAGGTTCTGAAAAACACCAGGGTGTAGCCTGCAAAGGATGTATTTTCATCCAGGTTAAGAAAAACCCCATAACGTGGGTTTTTTTCCCCCTTATGTTGCCTTTTGAACACATGTGGATGCTAGTTCTAGCAAATGAAAGCTACACATAAACACCAAAAGCCAGTTTTATTTAAGCATAGTTTAGTTTTTAAAGTGCTGCTAGTTCCTAGTGCCAAATATAGGTTGCCTCTAAACAGAGTAATGACAACTTAAACTGCTTCAGTCTATAGTTAGATAAAAAGGCTAGATTGCTTTTAAAAGCTTAGTTTGTTACCTTGGAAACTCTGAAAATAGAAAATACAGCCGTGTTATTAATGTTTTCATTTGAAGTGAAGCATTTGAAAAATGCCTTTTTGCCTGATGCCACTGTTTTGTTTGTTAGCTCCACTTGTGTATTGTGCCTCACTCGAATTTAGTTCTTTGAGATGCATCTCCTCCTTCGGAGGATATTTTGTGTGGGAAAGTGGGCAGGGAAGGGCTGTTATTGGCCTTGTAGGAAGTGAAGGCTAATAGTGGAGAGACTCCTCTAGTACTGACAAAGATAGACTAGATTCAGTAACTAAGCAGGAAGAAGTGCACAACACAGTAGTTAAGGCAGGTCCAAAGTCTCATCTGTGTATGTGACTGTTATTGGAGGTCATAGATACCTGGTTTAAATTTTGCAGATTGTTCTTAGGGCTAAAATTTTCACAGCTGTATGACCCAAACCTCAAACAGCTCAAGTATTTTGCTTTTGATGCCTTACTGTTTGCTGAATGCTTTCAGAGCAGTAGGAATGATCCTGGGTTCTTTGCAAAAACTGAGTTGGCAGTACCTGGTAATCAATACTGCTTTGTTGCAAATAGCAGAATACTGTTGAAAGAGCATAAGGTACTGGTGAGGAGTATTTCAGGCAATTTGTGCTGTTTCTTATAGCCTGTAATCAATTTCAGGGTGTGTTGTGGCCTTACCTCAAGGAAGGTGAGAAACCCACCCTTGAGCACTCGTGTTGTATCACCAGCTTTAGACAAGATGCAAATGTTTAACTGGGAACATTTGGTCCCGTTCTGACAATGCTGCTGAGGTGTGTGCCACTGAGCATCTCGCTGCATGTGCTTTTCTCTGGTGCTTCCTGAATCTCAACAGCTCTTCTCTCTTTGAAATTTCAGGAAGATGTTTGTTGGTGGCCTCAGTTGGGATACAAGCAAAAAAGACTTGAAAGACTACTTCACCAAATTTGGTGAGGTAACTGACTGCACGATAAAGATGGACCCTAACACGGGAAGATCCAGAGGCTTTGGATTTATTCTCTTCAAAGAACCTGGGAGTGTTGAAAAGGTGAATTTGAGCTTCGTGTTTCAGATCCTTAACTTTTAGGGGAAACTTTTCAGCTGGAGTTAACCATACCTAACTGTTTTTCAGGTTCTGGAACAGAAAGAACACAGACTAGATGGCCGACTAATTGATCCCAAGAAGGCCATGGCAATGAAAAAGGATCCAGTGAAGAAAATATTTGTTGGTGGACTAAACCCAGAAGCCACAGAAGAGAAAATCAGGGAATACTTTGGAGAGTTTGGAGAGGTGTGTGTAACGTTATCCTAGTAAACCCTAGAATGTGTAGTCTCCAGTTGCTGTTCAGTTTACTAATATTTGCAAGTTTCTAAGTAAATTAACTTCAGATGTATCAAGGCTTCTGTAAGTGATCCACAGGTTTCCCACCTTGAGAGCAAAGGTGGCACATACTGCACTTGATGTTCCAGTGCTGCTTAGATACCCTTGCCTTTAACTCAAAGAATTTTAGCCACTGTTAAAACTAAAAAGCTGTAAAATGGAAGTCTCTGATTTGAAGGCCAGTGTTAGCATAGAAAGACTGTTGCAGCTTTGGTGTTGTATAATAGGCATAGAGAGGAAGCTTAAGAGTTTTACTGTCCCAAATGCCTTGCACTTAACTGTTCTGCTAAAATACAAGTCTGAAAATAATATTTCGTGTCTTCAGATTGAAGCAATTGAACTTCCAATGGATCCAAAGACCAACAAAAGGAGGGGATTTGTGTTCATCACTTTCAAGGAAGAGGATCCAGTGAAGAAAGTTTTGGAGAAGAAATTCCATAACGTCAGTGGAAGCAAGGTAGAAACTTTGATTGGAAACTTTTTGTTCAAGTTAGTAGGCATAACACCACTACATCTGTAACCTGAAAAGGTTTTTACAGACCTCTTGTGTCAAGGTACCAAATTTACAATAAGGACAGTTTGCAGTTTACCCTGTTGGTGTTTTGCCATACGTTCCGTCATGGAGACTGCTGAGGTTCTTTGCCAATACTTCCTGCTTTAATAATTTCTGTGTTGTAGGGTCTTTTGTATGTAAAGCACCTAAACTGCATTCCTTGTGGAGAAATTGGCTTGTTTATGCATCACTGTAGCAGTACAGGCCATATCTGTTGACATGGCTTATCTTCAGCATAGAGCCCTCACATAAGTGCAAGCCTTCCAGACACTTAAGGTTGTAAGCAGTGGCTGAAACTGTCTCTGCCTGGTAGGGAGCAGCTTCTGGTTCCTTCTCTCTGCTACCAAAACCTTTTCATGTCAACCCACTACAGGGATCCAGAGAGCAAATGTAAACTTATGGCTAGTCTTGTAGGAGTGCTGTGAGATGCTCTGAACTGCTGACTGCTCATCTGAGGGAATAGCTCATGGAGAGAGAGGACTGGAGGCAAATGATGTGTACTGGCTGGAGGTGTCCCTCCTGTCTTGCTCTGGGGCCAGTGCTGACTGTACAAGTAACTTCAAAGCCCTATTACATTGGGTCATAGTGTCTGAGACAGTGACTTAGATTGCACTTGGACTGGTTTTGGCACAGCACAAAATAAACTTTAGCAGATGTATTGCACTGACCAAGTCACTGGTTAGCAGTGAAGTTTGTTTTCAGGAGAGATGCTATGGAAGCTGAGAAATTTCTGTATCTCCTAACTATGGCTTTTTGGATCATTAGTGATAATGAAAAGGTCCTGTGGTGATGAACTCCAAGCTAGACCTGCTCAGGTGCCGTTGTTCCCTGTGCAGCAGCAGTAACTTTCACCTTGGACTGTGCAGAGATTCAGGAGCTGGGCAGCTGGCTGACAGCTTGAGCTGCAGCCTGGGAACCTGTATTGGAAATGTCAATTCTGGCTGGTTTTAGCTGTTACTATTTGACAGGTGATGATTGCAGGTGTTGGTAGGGGTGTACTCTGCAGTCCAGCTGCATGCAGTGGTGGATGTGGGGGACAAAGGCTGCCAGGAAGATTCGTTCTGGTGTGTTTCTCTGTTCATTCAGTGCAGTGGTCTGAGAGCAAGAGCCTTGTCTTGCAGGTTGTGCCAGGTGAGAGGACAGCCTTGTGGCTCCCATCAGAGTGGTGGCATCAGCACCTTTTCCATGAGGGAGTTGATGGTAGGGAATAGGCAGGATAAAATGCCCTGAAAGCAGTGGCCTTTTGAAGGGCTGACAGTGAGTTTCCTTTGCCCAGGTGGCGCAGTAAATCAGACACTTAGACGTTAGTGCTGCCCCCCTGACAGGAGCACAGCGTGTCCACCTCCTTTGCCTCCAGAGGAACCTCTGGATTTCCCAGGAGCTGGGGCTGGGAGCTGCTGCCCTGTGCCAGTTTTTCACACACTCTTCCTTTTTCCCTTGCAGTGTGAGATTAAGGTAGCACAGCCAAAAGAAGTGTACCAGCAGCAACAGTTCAGCAGTGGAGGAGGAAGAGGTAGCTATGGAGGAAGAGGCAGAGGTGGAAGAGGCGGCGGTGAGTACCACACACACTACTTTAGTATGGACACATTCTAAATAAGTTGTGTGTACTAAAATGGGATTTTGTGGATGGTTTTCCCTTCTATAGCTCAAAGTCAAAATTGGAATCAAGGTTATGGCAATTACTGGAACCAGGGTTATGGGAATCAAGGATACGGCTATCAGCAAGGTTATGGTGGCTATGGAGGCTATGATTATTCAGGATATGGGTATTATGGATATGGACCAGGCTATGATTACAGTAAGTAAAGAGAACTGTATTGGGTATAAGCAAACGTAACTAATTAGCAGTTTAATGCATTTGTCCTCTTGTTCATAGGTCAAGGCAGTGCAAATTATGGGAAGACACCAAGACGTGGTGGTCATCAGAATAACTACAAGCCATATTGATCAAACTTATTCAGGTATGCAGTGGCATGGTCTCTTTTGGAAAATGACTGCATAGGTTTTGTATACAATGCTGTAGATGGATACTTCAGTTCTGTACCAAATTTAACTTTACAATAAATTTCTATGGCCTGTTAAATGTGCATCTTACTTGGAAGAGCTCCCTGGAAATGTTTTACATGTTTAATACTTACAGATAACTAGTTGTCTAGACAGTGTGGTGTGTAAATTTCAGCATTGCTGAAGATATTAATTAATGATTTTATTAATAGGTTAAACTGAAACTGATTTTGAGGGTCTGCTTAAAGCTGCAGCTCTGCATCTAGGGACTGCCTCTTGGAGTTAACTATGGACTCTGCATTACTCCAGTTGTACAGAATGAGATGCATCTTAGGGAACCAGTGTCACTTTCCACCTTTTTATTTTGTATTGTTTTTGTGTCATACATTTCCTGTAATGGAAGTGTTAATTTTACTGTACTTTTTGGTACCTTTTTGGAATCTAATGTATTGTAAGGTATTTTACATGTGTTCTGATTCACCATGACATGGATATTGAAGCTATCCTAGCTTTTGAAATAAAAAAGGCGTAATCTAGTGTCTTGTGCCATTCTTCAGCTTATGTATTAGCAAAATGCCAGTATCCTGTTCCCAGAACTTAGCTCATGGCAGTACCTTGATAGATGAAGAGTTGTGCTTAAATGTCTTTAATCTTAAAACTAGAAGGCTTGTGTTGGTAGTTGTGCTCACTTGCAGTTAAGTGGCAGCTAAAACCTGCTGTCACTTCTGCCTGGAGGTTGTGGAGGAGAGCTCAGGTGAGAAGCCCAGCTGTTGTGGAGGCTGTGCTGGTGAGCTGGTGGCTCATGCTCTAGGGGCTCAGTGTAATTGTGTTGGTGTCTGCATTAGGAGGAGGAGCCAGAGGTGTAGGTGTCAGATAGGGCTTGAGAAGTGTGGACAGCATTGCAGGAAGAAGCTGGGCTGCACTTCCTTCATGTTTCACTGTTGTGAGTCTGAGACTTGTCTACAGGTTGCTCATAGTGTGTATGTACCTGCCTTGAAGGGCAGGTTGGACAGACACTGAATTACCAATGCAGAGTTGAATTTTTACAGCATTTTTGTCTACCAAAAGGCTAAAAGAACTTCCACTTATAGTTGTGGGTGGAAAGAACATCTCTTTCTCTACAGCTGAGTGACCAGCTAGAAATAATGCTTTCCTTTTTAAATTTATTTTAAGGCAGTAACTGTTATGTGATTTGCCTGTCTTGTTGCAGAATAGTCCCGGTCTCAGATTTATAAATAAATAGCAAGCTCTGCTGCACAAAGTAAACTTCTAATCTTTGTTGCAGGGATCAATTTGATTTTTTGTTTTCCTTTTAAAGCTAAACCATGACAATTTTTTTCCCTTGTAATGAATTCTCTTTGATGCCCAGAAGTGGAATCAAACCAAGTAACTAAGACAAGAAATAAACAGCTGTTACTAGTGACCATTTCAGTTTTTTTAAACAAGGGATGTAGCTGTTTCTGCAGGGATTGTAATCTGCTGCTCCCTGCTGGCTGTCCCTGAAAAGAAAAACTTGCTTGTGAAGTCAGAAGTCTGTAGACTCTTAGAGGGTTAAGTGGAAATCTTGAGTATTAAAAAAAAATCAGATTTTAAATCTGATAGCTGACAACCTTACAGATGGACCATGTATATTTAAGCCCAATTTACTTGCAAAATAATTGCAGAGTACAGTATTTAAAAATATTACTATCTCAAGATTTAAAATGCTTTATTGCATACTTTTACTATTTTTTTCTGTGAAATAAAAGGGGTTGCAGAATATTTTTCTAGCAAACACCTGGCCATCCAGGGGGAGATTTGCATGGTACCAGGACCATTCTACTTCTGTCTCTGTGTCCTAGCAAGAGTTTGTCAGCTGGCTGTCACTTTGGTGGTTTTTGGAAGTAGGTTCTCTGGTAATGCTTCTTGACAGGTGATGTGGCCTTAGGCAGAAACTGAGGATACTGGTACTTAAAGGCAGAGCTGGCTTTTCCCTTTCTTCTTTGCATGAAAAGTTTGAGACAAAGAACAGGTACTTGCCTGGTGGAAGCAAAGGCGTGTACACAAGGCTGTTGTTTATGGCTGTAATCTAATAATAATTTACTAATCCTGCAGACAGACTGTAAGAACTGGTTTGGGAGCCACGGCCCTCAGCTTGTCTGCTTGTCATACATTTGATGTTAGGAATTTGGGACTGAAGTTTTTGACTTAATCTGGTTGCTGATTTTGTTTGTTGAATATTGTGCTGCTAGGGACCTTGTTATGACACTGGTGGCTGAAACTGGTCAGAAGAGCCTGGGAAGGACTGGGTGTACTGGCAGCCAGAATGATGTTTGCATAGGCAGCTGGAGGTTTAAGCAAATGAGAGAACCTCTTGGCTCATCTTAATTTGAAAAAGTCATAACCTGAAAGAGCATGAATTTAGAAAATGTAGTTTGTAGTAGCCACTAGAAAGCTATTCCTTTATAATCAGTTTTAGATACAAATGCTTTAAATAAAAGGCAATCCCACACTGCAAGAGTTGAGACAAGTCGTTGTAAAATTTATTTCTCCTAAAGCTTTTACTAAAAACAAAGATAACTGAAAACAACAAAATCAAAGATGACTTATCTGGTCTGAGACATGCTAGGATGAAGATTAAATGTGCATTATTATAGTAGAATAATGTTTCTTAGTAGTAGATCTTGAACATTGTTTGAAACCTATGGAAAGAAAATAATGTTATGTTTTTTTTGTAAAAGTATCATTAAAAGAAATTACTTCATTGCCTCGTTTTCGCTTACATTATATGTAAGTGTCTTACAAGTACTGTACTTAGTAAGAGGCTTTTTGCATTCTTGGTTTCCTGTAGAGAATAAAGGCATTTTTCTTGCTTAGTTTAGATTACAGACAAGCACATTAAGTCATTAGGCCTCTAAGTTACACTGGCACTGTTAAGTAATCTTTCTGTTCCTTAAGAATAAGTAGTATAAACAGCTGTATGTCTTTCCATTAACTTGCTAAATAAAATATTAACACATTTTTCTTGTGCCTGCTATACTAATATTACACTGAACTAAAAGCACATTGCTCCTTAGCTCAGGGCTTGTAGCACTGTGAGTCTCGGGGTGGCTGAGGCCACCACTGATTGCACTGATGTCACATTAGGGACATTCCTGTCCTGTATCTGGAGTTTTACTAAAAACTTCGTTGTATTTTAGTCAGAGTAGGTTGAACAAGTCCTAAGTGTACCAAAGGGTGTTGTTACCAAGGTGCTAACTGTTAAGTGTACACTGTACTCATGAGTGTGTGGCAAACTTGAGTTGCAGCTAGATGTTCTCTCAGCAACCTGTGGAGGAGGGATCTCAACACATGAAGACTCAGGAGGCTTTAATCTTACCCTGATGCCCACAAACTTCTGAGTATAGGGGTAAATTGCTGCTTAACCATGAGATACCAGCCATAAACCTGAAATGAACCTGCCAATTAGTCAAAAATGCTCAAGAGAACAGAAGGCAATGCTATTTCCAAGTCAGATGTTCAGTAAAACACAAAAGCAGTACTTACTGCTCCTCCTAAAGCTGCTTATGTAAGTGGAAGATCCCAAATTGTGGCATGTAGATGCCCTTATGGGCAGGTAAGGGGAGATGTGCTGAGAAGCAGGTATGTAGGTGGACCAGCTTCTGTCTGGAGACTTACAGCACTAAGCATAAAAGCTCTGTGTGTGTGTTGGTGTGCATGTCATTTGCATGCCAAGGGTTAAACCCAGTCTCTCCTACAGCTTCCCAGACAAGCAGAGGGTGCTCTGGTGGTAGTCATGTCTGGGACGTGTTGGCCCTTGCTTACACGCAAATGAGCACACACAGTGTTACTGGGAGTGTCAGACTCGGATAGAAAGTAGCTGTGAATGCCAGATGTACACAAGTCTGGACCATGCTGTGAGATTGCCTGAAGTTCCTGCAAGCTAACTTCAAGTAAGAGCATCTCTGAGGCTGCTTTGTTCTGACAATGCTCATGAAATTGTGTAGGAACCTTAACTTTTTAAATAATACTGAGTGTAATTATAAATACCTGCTCAGGTAGAACAAGTAGATGTTTTCAGTTGGTTCAGACATTCTTTTTCCATATCTGGAGAGACAATAAGCAAGAATTTAGCACTAAGTCAGGATTTTTGAGGCAAGTTTTTGCACTAACTTTGTTAATGCTAAATATGTAGACGTATAAAAAGCTAAGTGGTAAATCCACAAAGATTACGGCTTTTGGGAATATTTAGACAGCTTTTATCAGTTGCCCTTGTTTAGATAGGTAAACACTTAAACCTCAGCCAGAGTAAAGCTGTTTTAAAAGGCACATGTACCTGTGGAGGAAATAGTTTTGCTAGAAAACTTCAAAACAGAGGAGTTCAGAGGGCAGGCTGTGTGCTCAGCAGCTGCCATCTTAGCTCTACATTAGCACTTCTGAAAAGCAGGCTCAGTAGCTCAGCATTGCCTTCGAGACAGTTTAGCAACCACCTTCTGCTTTTGAGGGTTTTGAGCTGTTCTACCTGTTAGTATCTTGTCAATTGTGTCCACAACAAATTTTGCATCCTCCATATTGAAGCACATTGGGGGCTTGAATTTCAGGACATTTCTTCCTGGTCCATCTGTACTCAGTAGAATACATTCTTCCTTAAGTCTGGAAAGACAAAAAAATCATGTTTACCTTTGCACACAGTTCAGAAGAACTTGCAAGCACCAACATTGCAGGCTGTCACACAGTGCCCCTTTACAGTGCCTGGTTTCTTTTTTGTCCAGATTGCTGTATTTTAACAAGTGCTGAGTGACAAGGGTAGGCTGTAGCTGTGTGCTTGCCTCCCCCAGTGAGGAGCTCCGTGGTTGTCCTGTGTACCTTGTTATCAGACACTCTGCTTCTGCTGTGGCTGGGGTCCTTTCTGCTTGGTCCTTGATTAAGTCCACTCCAATGAATAAGCCACACCCCCTTTAAAAGAAAGAAAGTGTCACTCTGTGTCAGAAGAAGGAACTGCAAACTAACTAAAAAAACCCGAGGTTTTTGTAAGACCAGATCTTTACTGCCTGAGAAATCCCTGAAGTTTGGCTACTGATGGAAAAGGTTTTGCTGTTTTGAAGAAATGTAGTCATACAGTACCAACTTCTGTCTGCTGAGAATGGCAGCACAGGACAGGAACTTAAGTGTGTTTTCCAACTTGTTCATCACTTCTGTACTTTCTGCACTTGATATAATAGTTCAAACAGGAAACTGAATTCCTTTAGCAGCTACTATATTGACAAAGCAGTACTGACCCAGAGTGGCAAAGTATAAGAGACTTCTGATAAGCTCAAGTTAATTTTAATCTAACATACAGCAGGCTGTTTGTTTTTGGCAAAAACACAAATTTAAGTAATTTCTCAAACCATCTGTTGGATTGAGTTGTTTGAACCAAAGAGAAAGCAGCTAAAAATGTAAATAAGGCACTGGTACCTGACGTCACCAATGATGGGATGCTTGATTTGCTGCTCCTTGAGTAGCTTCATCAAGAAGTTGCCTGTCTCTGAGGCACGAGCCTGAAGGTGTTCCTTCTCAATCACATCCAACACAGCTAACCCAATTGCACAGGAAACAGGGTTGCCACCAAACTGAGCTCAGGAGAGGAACACACAGAACCATGGAAAGGGAAGAGATGCAATAGTGTTACTGAAAGTGATAAAATGAGCACACCACCACTTCTATCAGATGGAGCACTAAATAGAGAGTGATAGACCAGAAAGATGCAAATAGAATTAACACAACACCACAGTGACTGTGTGGTAAATATTAATTAAAACCCTGCATGATTATCAGATTTTAATATTTAGAGACTCTTGTACAGAGGGAGAGCCTCGAGAACTGTTTACTTACTGTATTAAAATACTCTACTCCTGTGGCTGCAAATGCTTCTGCAATTTCCTTTGTTGTTGCTACACAGGCAATAGGGTGCCCATTTCCTATTGGCTTCCCCATAGTGACAATATCAGGTATAAAGTCTTCTCCCTGAAGCTGAAATGCCCAAAAGTGCTTGCCAACCCTGCCAAAGCCAACTTGAATTTCATCAGCAACAAATACACCTCCTGCCTTGTGCACATGCCTGTAACAGAAGAGATTTTATTGTCTCCCAAGAGGAAAGAACATAATATTTACTGATTAAGAACATGCAGAAAGCATTAGTTTGCAAACTTTCAGGAAACAAACTTGTACAGGCCTATATCATGTGATTAAAAACAGGCCTTTGCAGTACAAAATTCACATTCTAAGATGAAGGCTTAGGTAGTTTGCTGCCTATCAGGCTATTTATTACAGGAGGCAGAGAAATTCTCTCTTATCTATATTTAGCAAGTATGCTAAGTTAAAGAAGTTAAGATAATGAACAAGCACTTACTGTGCAACCTTTTGAAAATAGCCTGCTGGTGGAATGATTTGACCACCCACGCTTGGTAGAGATTCAACAAAAAATGCAGCAATCTGAAACACAAGTAGCATGTAATGTTTGAGCACAATAGAGAAAGTTGTGGAGCAAGCTCTTTGTTCTTGAGATGGTTTTTGCATTACTGTGTGATCTTTTCTTCTTGACAAGTCCATACCACTTGGCTCAGTAACCCCAAATGGCACTGAAAGTCACACACATTCATTTCTAAGGCAAGACAAATGTTTAAGGAAATAACTTTTTACCTTTCTGCCTCTCGTATGTGCATGCTCAATAATATTTTTCACTTCATCAGCATAGGCTGTTACTGGATCTTCATGGTCTTCTCTATAAAGTCCTCTGTATATGTCTGGAACTGGAGCCTATGCAAAGGAACAACAATACCATGTATTTGATACATCATAAACCAAACTTCATTGAATTGACGACTAGTAATTGATAGATATAGGCTGGGGTACATACCACATGGACCCATTCCTTTTGTCCTTCTAGATTTCTGAATTTATATGGGCTTATGTCAATCAAAGATGTCAGATGTCCATGGTAAGCACTTAAAAAACAATTGGCAGAACTAAACAGTAATTTCCTTAGTATCAAGAGTTCTTCAGGATTAGCATAACAGATAGTAAAGCCTATCTAGGTTCTGTCACTTGGTAGGAAATAGTGTCACTTAAACTGAGCACAGCTTTGGAGTTTCTGCTGACCTTACTACTGTCTGGATTTTTGTTGGTGTATCTGAATATAAGGGATGCTGAGGGACCAGTTTGCCTGCACTGGTGACTGCAATCACAGCAGGGTAACTCAGGAGCAGTATTACAAGACTGCAGAACAACTGCAAGGGCCTGTTTCTGAAAATCCTGCAGTGATGGAGTTGCCACTGTCTGGGCATCCTGTTCTAATATCTGACCATCTTCATGGTAAAGAGTTTTTCCTATATCTCACCAAAATTCCTCAGGTTTCAGCTTATGTCTGAGGTATTTTTTGCTGTCACCCATGTATCTTCAGGCCTGGCTCCATCTTTTTGCTCCTTCCTGTGAGACAGGTGTAGTTGCAGTAAAATCTCTGGCTGTCTCTGAACAAATCCAGCACCTCTCCCTGCTGTTGCTCCCTCCCCGCCGTGCAGGGCCCTGCTGGCCTCCTTCCAGCATGTCAACAGCTGCCATGGCCTGGAGAGCCCAACCACAGCTCTGGGCTGGCCTCACAAATACTGAACAAGAGGGAAAAATTACTTCCCTCAGCTTCCTAGTTACGGTCTTTCTACAGCACCAGGATTTCAGAAACGCTCTGACTGCGTCAAACCCCCGAGCCTTGTACCCAAGTAGATAAAATTGCCAGTGTACTTACTGGTCTAAAACAATAACATCCTCATGTTTGGTGTACTGTCGTGCCAACCTCAGGGCAAGATCGTTGGCTTCAGATCTGCAATTGAAAAATCCAGTAAGTGTTTCATTGAGAATGTGTCCTGAGTTTGAAATCTAAACCTCCCTTGCAAGGCTGTTGGTGTGTGCAGAGAACAGACAGAACTCAGTGCATGTTATGCATAGATCCCTCAGTAATCAGCACTAATTAGGCAGGACTGTTCACCAGAACAGAATCCTTCTCAAAAAGAAATTACTTTGGAAACAATTTGGGTTTTTTCTCCCAGCTGTAGCCTGCTTGAGAATATGCTCCCCCCAGCAGAAATAATGCATTGGTACATTTAATTTTGGTTATAATTCCCAAGTCAGAAGTCAAGTCAGACCAGAAACTAATACAGTAAATATTTACACTGCTGTTTTTTAGTCCAAGGCCTTACAAATAGGAGAAAGCCCTTCTTAAATAAAGCACTAGTTTAGTTCCCAGATAGAGAGCTTGCTAAGTGTGAACTTTAGAGTCACTGAACTTCTGAAAATGACTAGTTTCTCACAAAACCAAAACCCCTAACAATGTTTTTGTCAGTACTCGGTCATCCACCAAACCATGCAGTTGGCTGTTATTAAGCAAGTGCTGCACTTGTCTGTACATACCCAGTGAAACCCCAGTATCAATTCTAATGTACCCAACTTACCCAGAATTCAAAAAATAGAAGATGCATAATTTCTCAGGTAGCGTTTTTGACAGTCTCTCTGCATAATCAACCAAGTTGTCGTGAAGATAACGAGAATTTGTATTTAACAATTGGTTCTGTTCATGGGCTGCTTTAACTATATCAGGGTGACAGTGCCCAACTGCAAGAGAATGTGAAGAGTGGTTGGAGAGTTCTTCCATAGTGCCCACACAGTTCATTCTGACTCTCATACTGACTTAATACTTTCATGATGACTGTATTTCCTCAGTGGGGCCTTAATGATACTGTCAGCAGAGGACAGTGTTGGTACCCCTTGTACAAAACAAGTTTTTGCCCCTCAAAAGGTTTGAACTTGCCTGCTACTGTACTTCAAGGTTCGTAGTTAATAGTGAAAATTGGCACGTTAAATAGTGTCTGATTTAATACTTGAATTTAGACATTTATGTAATTTAGGAGTTTTGGAACATACACAGGTAAGCTTTACCATCAAAGAATTACTAGCCCTGGTAGGGGTTAGGTTTGAGAGATTTCAAATACTCTAAGAAGGCAGCAGTTACTTGGTAATACACAATTAAGACACCACACTGAGCAGTGGTCCTGTGACTGTACACTTAGCAGTAACTTTTACAAACAGTAAAATCTCATTTGTTAGTTTTACAGGGAGGTGCTTTACTTGAGCTTCCATGGAAAAAAACCCTGTATGTTTTAGCTACATTTCTAGGTAGACAGAACAGGAAGCAAGTCTGGAAAGCACATTCACACACACACATTCAAATGAATCGTCATTCCCCAAACTACAGGCTCAAGAAAGGTTCCTTCCACTTCTGCAGTTAAACACCCCTGCCCCCAGCACAGTGCAGCAGTCGTGAAAGTACTGATTGTCCCTTGTTCTGCTTAGAAAAACACAGCATCAAATAACATGACTTTAGTTTACCGTGAGCAACGTTGTTTATGCAGTCGAGGTATTGTCTTCCATTCTCATCATACATGTATTGGCCTTGTGCCTTCACAATCTTCACAGGATCATCAGAAAAAAACAGCTTGCAAGAAGAGCTACAACAAACATCAGAAAGCAAAATAAGTCTCAGTTCATCCTGCTGGTCATATTTTCAGTCAGTTAATCAAGAGAAAGACATTTCCCCTCTTTGTGGGCACATACTGTCATCCTGCTTCTGGCCTCTGAAACAAAGGTCTTATGCCCTAAAGCAATTCAAATTTTGTTAGATTTACAGGGAAAAAGTTCTACTGAAAAATCCTTCTCTAGGAATCCAGCCACAGCACTCAACAGAACTCATCTCCATAGTTTCATCCCATCTTAACTGTGACTCCTTATCTTATGCTGGTGCCCTTCGTGTTCTGAAACCCTCTTTGGTGTGTCTTACCTTGTGATTGTTGTTATTATCTTCCTGCTGTTCTTGTCAAAGTCCTGATTTTCCAGATAGTTCGGTGCAAGTGATTGTTACAGCTGTATAAAGCTCATTTACCTTATCTAAAACAGTGATTTTATAGGGCTGGGTCTACTTCAGTGCATTTGTTTTGTTTCACTTTTTAAATCAATTGCTGAACAAGTAAAATTGAAACACGTCTAAGTGGGTGCTGCAGAGGGCAATGCCGAACTTCCATTCTTTGTTTACTAAAAGATTGCTTATACAAAAAGTGATTTGACTGTAATTACAAAGTTATTGTCAAATGGACAACTAAGGGTAATGATAGAGAAATGGCTTCTCTATCTGTGCCCTACAGGAATCCAGTACTTTCTGTGTGAGCTGGCAGTAGAATGGCAAAACAGTCGGGTTTTTTTTCTTACCCTGCCTGTTCAAACGATGCCAAGGAAGCGCTTGCAGAGCCCGGGTCTTTGTTGCCACTGGCAGGGCAAAGCACTTGGGAAAAGATTAAATACCCAGAGCGGGATTTTTCAGGTGTGTCTAAGTGGCACATTTCTAATTCCAGCACTTACTCTCAGCCCAAGTTCTGGATTTATAAAACACATAAAAGTAGCCTTGGTTTTTTTTTTTTTTTTTTTTTTTTTTTTTTGATATCTATGATACAAAAGCATTCCTGCAGTTAAATACAAGAGTTTTGCTGTGATGATCTACAGAACCTAGAGGGGTTTTTTAGGTTGGTTCAAACCCCACCAGTAATAAGAAGTTTGGAACTGAGTCCTGCACTCCCTTACCTCAAAGCGGGCAGAGAAATGTTGTTAATCCGCTGTTAAACCGTGGGTTTTGGTGTGCTGAGCTTTTCTGACAGAGGGGCTGTAACAGGGG